>JAQQSU010000072.1:0-23646 GCA_028627135.1 Pseudochirops cupreus | reverse complement strand
CCAGCACAAGAAGCATGAGAAGACAAACATGGAAAAGAAATCATAAGGTACCCATCAAAGAATCAAGAAAAACATGGAAAGATAAACAGGAAAGAGAAATCATAAGGAACTTATTAAAGTTGAACTGTTCACATTCCTACATGGAAAGAGAATATTAACTCATGAGATATTTGTCAATATTAGAGAAGTTGAAGGGAATATTATGTGTGTCTGTGTGTACACACACATACAAAGACACACATATACATATATACACACATGCACACATATACATTACATAGTTGAAGGGAATATATATATGCATGTATATGTATATGTGTGTATAGGAGGGTGTAAGTATGTGTGTGTGTGTGTGTATATGTATACATAGACAGGGGGTACAGGATCAGTTGAATAGGTAGGGATGATATCTAAAAATAAAATTAAGAGGTGAGAGAGGAATACATTGGAAGAAGAAAGGGAGAGATAGCATAGTTTATATATGTGTATATATGTATGTATGTCTATATTTATATGTATGTGTATATGTGTGTATGTATATATGTATATTTATATATGGACAGAGGGCACAGGGTGAGTTGAATTTGAAGAGCTGATATCTAAAAAATAATTTTTAATTTTTTCTTTTTGGAGGGAGAAGGTAGGGCAATTGGGGTTAAGTGACTTGCCCAGGGTCACATGGCTAGTTTTGTGTTAAGGCTGGATTTGAACTCAGGTCCTCCTGACTTCAAGGCCAGTACTCTATTCACTGTACCACCCAGCCACCCCCAAAATAAAATTTTTTTTAAATTTAAAAAATAAAATTAAAGAGTGAGAAGAATATATTGGAGAAGGAGAAAGGGAGAGAAAGAATAGGGTAAATTATCTCATATAAAAGAGGACAGAGAAAGCTGTTACATTGGAAGGGAAGAACAGGTAGGTGAAAGGAAATGAGTCGACCTTAATATCATTTGATTTGGCTTAAGGATGGCATAACATACACACTCAATTGAGTATCTTACCCTACAGAAAAATAGGGGTAAGAGGATAAGAGGTGGGGATGATACATGGGAAGGCATATTGGGAGAGGGGATAGTCAGAAGCAAACACTTTTGAAAAGGGACAGAAGCAAAGGAGAAAATAGAATACATGGGGGGCAGGATAGGATGGAGAGAAACTAGTTAGTCTTTCACAATGTGACTGCCATGGAAATGTTTTTGCATAACTACACATGTATAACCTATTTTGAATTGCTTGAATTCCCAATGGAGGGGGTGAGGAAAGAAGAAAGGAGAGAATCTGGACATCAAAGTTAAAAACAAATGTTTAAAAAAATGTTTTTACATGCAACTGGGAAATAAAATAAACTGGCAATGGGATATAGAATCCATCTCACCCTACCAGAAAGTAATGGGGAAGGGGGTAAGTGTAGGATGGGGGGATATCAGAAAGGGTAGACTGGGTGAAGGGGTAATCAGTATGTTTACCATCTTGGGGTGGTGGTAGGGAAGAGGCTGGGAGAAAATTTTGAACTCAAAATCTTGTGGAAACAAATGTTGAAAACGAAAAATAAATAATAAAATATGGAGGGGAAAAAAGAATGTGGAAATTCCACATGTTCTAAATTCTCTTGGACAAACACATCAGACCAATTAGTCTTTAAAAAAAGCAAAAATAATAATAAATTAGCCTAACAAAGGTCTCTGGAGAATTTCTTGTTTATTTTTTATTTGTTATTAATTACTCTTTTTTAGTTTTCAACATTCACTTCCAAAAGATTTTGAGTTCCAAATTTTCCTCCCATCTCTCCTCTCTCTTCACCCCAATACGATGAGCATTCTATTTATGACTTCCCCCAATCTGCCCTGCCTGCTATCACTGCCCACTTCTCTTTTCCTCTTCCCTTCTATTTTCCTATAGGGCAAGAGAGATTTCTACACCCCATTACCTGCATATCTTATTTCCCAGTTGCATGTAAAAACAATTTTTAACATTTGTTTTTAAAACTGTGAGTTCTACCTTCTCTCCTTCCCTCCCTCCCTCCCTACTGACTCACATTCAGAAGCCAAGCAATTTGATATAAGTTATAACATGTATAGTCATGCAAAACACTTTGGTAACTGTGTAACAGTCATGGTATAAAAGATTAATTATCTTTCCCTCCATGTTATCCTACCACTTTTTATTCTCTCCTTTGATCCTGTTCATTTTCAAAAGTGCTTTCTTCTGATTTACCCCCTCCTCCCATTAGTCCACCCTTCTATCATCCCTCTCTCTATTATATCCTTCCCCCTACTTTTCTGAAGGGCAAGATAGAGTTTTATACCCAACTGAGTATGTATGATATTCCCTCCTTATGCCAATTCAGATGAAAATAAGGTTCTCTGATTCTCTCTCACCTCCCCCCTCTTCCCCTCCACTGTAAAAACTTTTCTTGCCTCTTTTATGTGAGATAGTTTACTCATTTGACCTCTTCCTTTCTCCTTCTCCCAGTAGATTCCCCTTTCATCCCTTAATTTTATTTTTTAGATATCATCCTTTCTTCCTCTCTCTCTGTCTCTCTGTTTCTCTCCATATAAGTTTGTGTGTGTGTGTGTGTGTGTGTGTGTGTATCTTTCCTTTAACTGCCCTAATACTGAGAAAGGTCTCATGAATTATAAATATTATTATTCCATGTAGGAATGTAAACAGTTCAACTTTAATAAGTTGCTTATGGTTTCTCTTTCCCTGCTTACTTTTTCATGCTTCTCTTGAGTCTTGCATTGAAAGTCAAATTTTTTATTTGGCTCTTGTCTTTTCATCAAGAATGCTTGAAAATCCTCTATTTCATTGAATGTCCATTTTTCTCCATGAATGATTATACTCAGTTTTTCTGGGTAGGTGATTCTTGGTTTTAATCCTAGCTCCTTTGACCTCCAAAATATCATATTCCAAGCCCTCTAATCCCTTATTTTAGAAGCTGCTAAATCTTCTGTTATCCTGATTGTGTTTCCACAATACTTGAATTGTTTCTTTCTGGCTGCTTGAAATATTTTCTCCTTGACCTGGGAACTCTGCAATTTGGCTACAATATTCCTAAGAGTTTTCCTTTTGGGATCTCTTCCAGGAGGTGATCAGTAGATTCATTCAATATTTGTTTTCCCTCTCTGATTCTAGGCTAAAAGGGCAATTTTCCTTGATAATTTCTTGAAAGATTTTGTTTAGGCTCTTTTTTTTTTATCATGGCTTTCAGGTAGTCCATTGATTTTTAAATGATCTCTCACAGAAGTATTTTGCAGGTCAATTCCTTTTCCAATGAGATATTTCATGTTGTCTTCTATTTTTCTTCATTCTTTTGGTTTTGTTTCATAATTTCTCAATTTCTCTTGGAGTCATTAGCTTCCATCCTCCCCATTCTAATTTTTAAGCAATTATTTTCCTCAGCGAGGTTTTGGACCTCTTTTTCCATCTGGCCAATTTTGCTCTTTAAGGCATTCTTCTACCATTGTCTTTTTGAATCTATTTTGTTATTTAGGTTAGTCTATTTTTTAAAATGTTCTTTTCTTCCGTATATTTTGGGTCTCCTTTACCAAGCTGTTGACTCATTTCTCATTATTGTTTTTGCATCACTTTCACTTTTCTTCCCAATTTTTCCTCTATTTCTCTCACTTAATTTTCTTTTTGGCTTCTTTTCTTTTTTTTCCCTATTTTTCCAATTTATTTATTTATTTTTAGTTTTCAACATTCATTTCCACAACATTTTGAGTTACAGATTTTTCTCCCCATCCTTTCCCTACTCCCCAAACCCCAAAATATCAAGCCTACTGAAGGCCCTTTCCCCTGATCTGTTTTCTCTTATTTCCTCTCCCATCCCCTCCTAACATTCTAGTAGGGCAAGATGGATTTCTATATCCCAGTGCCTGTACATCTTATTTCCCAGGTGTATGTGAAAAAAACAATCATTTTTAAACATTTGTTTTTAAAATTTTGAGTTCCAGATTTTTCTTCCCTTCTTCCTTCCTCACCCATCCCAACTGGGAAGATAAGCAATTCAATATAGGTTGTACATGTGTAGTTATGCAAAACATTTCCATAGCAGTTATATTGTAAAAGACTAACTATAATTCACTCCATCCCATTTTGCCCCCACATTCTACCTTCTCCTTTGATCCTGTCCCCTTTCAAAAGTGTTTGCTTCTAAGTACCTTCTCCCCTAATCTGTCTTCCCTTCTATCATCCCTCCTTTTATCCCCTTCCAGGCTATTTTCTAGTAGGGTAGGATACCCAGTTGAGTGTGTATGTTATTCACTCCTTAAGCCAAATTAAATTGGAATAAGGTTGACCCTTTCGCTTTTACCTTCCTGCTCTTTCCCTCCATTGTAACAGTTTTCACTTGCCTCTTTTATATGTGATAATTTACCCTAGTCTATCTCTCCCTTTCTTCTTCTCCATATATGTGTGAGTGTGTGTGTATACATGTATATATATCTCACCTCTCAATCTTATTTTTTTAGATATCATCCCTTCATATTCAACTCATCCTGTGCCCTCCATCTATGTATACATGTACACACATATGCACACACTCACACATACATTTATACACACATATACCCTCCTATACATATATACGTATGTGTGTATACATACATACATACATACACACGCACACACACATATTCCCTTTGACTATCCTCATATTGAGAAAAGTCTAATGAGTTATATGATTATTGTTTTTTTCATGTGGGAATGTAAATAGTTAAAACTTAATAAGTTCCTTATGATTTCTCTTTCCCGTTTACCTTCTCATGCTTCTCTTGCTTCTTGTATTTGAAAGCCAAATTTTCTGTTCAGCTCTGGTCTGTTCATCAGTAATGCATGAAAATCCTCTATTTCATTGAATGACCATATTTTTCACTGAAGAATTATACTCAATTTTGCTGGGTAGGTGATTCTTGGTTTTAATACCATCTTCTCTGACCTCCAAAATATCATATTCCAAGCTCTTCAATCCCTTAATGTAGAAACTGCTAGATCTAGTGTTATCCTGATAGTGTTTCCACAATACTCAAATTGTTTCTTGCTGACTGCTCGCAGTACATTCTCCCTGACCTAAGAACTCTAGAATTTGGCTATAATATTCCTAGGAGTTTTCTTTTGGGGATCTTTTTCAAGAGGTGATTGGTGAATTCTTTCAAGTTCTATTTTGCCCTCTGATTCTGGAATATCAGGGCAATTTTGCTTGACAATTTCTTGAAATACATTGTCTATGCTCTTTTTTTTGATCATAGCTTTCAGGTAGTCCAATAATTTTTAAATTCTCTCTCCTCAATCTATTTTCCAGGTTAGTGGTTTTTACAATATGGCATTTCACATTGCCTTCTATTTTTTTTCATTTTTAAAATTTGTTTTATAATATCTCGATTTCTTATAAATTCATTAGCTTCCATTTACTCCAATCTAATTTTTAAGGAATTATTCTCTTCAGTGAGTTTTTGAAATTTCTTTCCATCTGGCAAATTTGGCTTTTTAAGGCATTCTTCTCCTCATTGGCTTGTTGGGCTTCTTTTGCCATTTGAGTCAGTCTATTTTTTAAGGTGTTATTTTTTTCAGTCAGGCTGTTGCCTTGTTTTTCTTGATTTTCTTGCATCATTCTCATTTCTCTTCCCAATTTTTCCTCCACTTCTCTTACTTGATTTTCAAAATCCTTCTTGTGTTCCTCCATGGCCTGTGATGAATTCATATTTTTCTTGGGAGCTTTTGATGCATATGTTCTGACTTTGTTGTCTTCCTCTTATTCCATGCTTTGATCCTTTTTGTCCCCAAAAAAGGAATCTATGGTAGGATTGCATTTCCTCTGCTTGCTTATGTTGCCAGTCAATTACTTGACTTTTGAGCTCTTTGCCACAGTAGAACTCTGCTTTCAGAATGGAGATATCTGTGTCCCAAATCCCTGGGGTTTTTGCTGCTGCCAGATCTATTAGGAGGGCAGCCCGCACAAGCTCTGGCACACTGGCCACAAACCCCAGGACCACCACCCAAGACTGTGAACCAGATCCAAGCAGGTGAAAGCAATAGCAATTACCATCTGAATGGTTTCTTGGTCCCCCTACAGTCTGCAATCCAAAAGTTCTAGAAGCAGCCAGGCAGTAGTAGCTGCAGCTGCTGTGCCTCCATCACTTCTTGCCCTGGGGTCAGGGGCCAGACTGTGTTCTTCTGACCCCCTCTTCCAACAGAGCTCCCAACTGACCTTTTACTTTGGTGTTTATGGTTGAGAAGTTTGGAAAGTGCCAAAGCTGCTGGTGCTTCACTCTCCTGAAGTCTGCTCTGGCTGCTGCTGGTGGGGGCCACCATGGGGCCAGGACTGCAAGCTCACATGGAACTATGCTCTGCTCCCAGGCCAGTGAAGTAGACCCTTCTTGCTGGCCTGCCAGGATGTCTTCAGTGGGAGATTTGTTTCTCTCTGTCACTTTATGGGTTCTGTAGCTCTAAAATTTGTTTAGAGTCACTTTTTCACATGTATTGGAGGTGGTGGGAGCTGGAGCCATGTGGCAGTCCTCTTTCTATTCCATCATCTTGGCTCCACCCCTTCTCCTTCACTTTATTTTCAAAATTCCTTTTGAACTCTTCCATGTACTATGACCAATTCATATTTTTCTTAGAGACTTTTGATGTAGGAGATTTTACTTTGTCATCTTCTTCTGGTTATATTTGGATCTCCCTTGTGTAATGCCAAGCAAAGACAACTTCCAAGGTTAGGAATACCAGCATTGCAAACTCCATTTAATCAGTGACAGATTAAGGCAAAACATTCACAGGACAGAGAAAATAGAAATACAGCATAACTCATTCATTTAGGAAATAAGTTCTCAATTCAATCCAAGTGCTACTCTACCCCTGGACAGTACATTCATTTAGTCAGTCCATGTCTCTCTTCTCAAATGGAGATTAGTTTCCAATCATAAACAAAGTACATTCATTTGGTCAGTCAAAGAGCATAAAAAGTCAAAATTTTCCCACCCCTGGATCACAATTGAATCACAATACCATCCATTAATGCCAAGTACTTTCTCAAAAGGGGCAGGAGAGCACAAAAGGCCGTCTACCCTTAAGCTACAACAAGGTTAAGATATCATCACAGCATTGAAAACCTAAGGAAAGGTCCTTTCTTCTTCTTGAAAAGAGGCAAATTCTCAGCAATCTCTGTTCCTGTGGAGACAAAGCTTAATGAAGATACAAGATACATTGCCAGTGTCCCCATTAATTCATTCTCTGCCTGCAGAACAGTCCCAGAACCCCTGAAAACATCAGCAAGACCCTCTTGCAGGATTTCTATAAACATACAACAAGAAAATCCTCCTTCAGGGCTTCTGAAGTGATAGCAAGGTTCCAGGACCTCTACAACAGCAGCACTGTCCTTCGCCAACAGACAAATCTGGCAAAACAACACCAAAACAGAAAGACAAAATATCAGCATCACAGCCATGCCTCCTCAGTTCTCAGCAGCTCCAGGTGGCAGTTCTCAAAAGTCCTGGGCAGCTCCAACTGGCCCTTAGCAGTCTTTCTCTCAGCAACTCTGTCCCCCGGCAATTTTCCTCTCTGTCTTCACAATACTGCTCCTCAAAAGTCCTTCTGTCCTCCTCAGCTTGGGCCTTTTCTCTGCTTGGGCTTCTCTCTAAATCCACAGCACCAGCTCCTCCCAGCTCAGCCCTCTCTCTTCATGTCAACAAGTACATCCCACAAGTGGGATTCACAAGCTCTGGGTTTTAACACTCAACCCAAAAACCAAGCCAATACAGGGGGATCTTTAAATTCCATTACCATTACACCTTGTCACCAAAGTAAGATTCCAAAGTCTGGTTTTTTTCCCACTATTTGCTGATTTTCCCAGCTAATAACATGACTTTTTGGCTCTTTGTTAAGGTCTCTGCTTCCAGTGTGGAGAATGTACTATCCCAAGTTTCAGGGGTTTTGTGCAACTGTTTTTAGAGATATTTCTAGGGACCTGTAAATTTTCAGTTCTCCCAAAGTAGTATTACCAAAGGAGAGGTGTTTACTCCTCTCCTAGATTGAACTCTGGTCTGTGAATGACCACACTCTTTTCTGCCTTGAAACTGGGAGGAGGATTCCCTCTTCACTCCAGTCACAGGCTCTGCCACACCAGCATTCCTCCTTGCCCCAGGACTGCCACCCAGGACTGTGACCTAAATTGAGGTACAAGCAACACAAGAGAATCTTGCCTCAGTGTCAGCAAAAAGATCCTTACGATCCCACATCTGATCAGCTACTTGATCCCCCCACCATTTGGGGGCTAAAAGCCCCAGAAGTAGCCACTGCCACTATTGACCATGCTGCAGCCCAGGGGCTAAAGCCTGACTGTGCTCCTTTCTCACCCAAGTCTGACAGACCTTTCCTACTGACCTTCTAAGTGTTCTTGGGCATTTTTAGGTTGAGAAGTCTGAAAACCACCACAGCTGCCAGTGACTCAGTCCTTCCAAGGCATGCTCTGGCCCCATCTGTGCTGGTAGGGCTCATGCTGGACTGTGTTCTTCTCTCAGACTAGTGTAATAGATTTTGCCTTTTGATCTGCTAGGTCAGTGCTTCTCAACCTTCCTAATGCCATGACTCTTTAATACTCATATGTGAGCCTATCTGCATGTGGGTGCACCCACCTGGAGATAGATAGAGGAGCAGTGTCTCGGTTCCTAAGACCTTTGGAAATATATGTTTTCTGATGGTCTTAGGTGAAATGGTCATTAGACCCCCAAAGGGGTCATGACCCACAGGTTGAGAACTGCTGCTCTAGGTTGTCTTGGGCTGGAAATTTGTTCCACTCTGTCCTTTTGTGGATTCCATTACTCTAGAATTTGTTTAGAGTCATTTTATACAGGTATAATTATGAAGTTAAAATTACTCTATACCTCACTATTAAAACTTGTAGCTCATTTTGGCTAGATGTATCAAAAATTCCTATATGATCTTAACATAAAATGGAAGATACTTTTTAAAAACCTTTATAAAAAACTTTTATTTTTAATATGTAAATATGTATGTATGTATGTATGTATGTATATCTCTGTATATACTCAGAGAAAAATATATGATAGTAATCAAGAAACAAAAAAATGAAAACATAATATAAAAAAATAAAGTATCTTCCACTCCCAGGTGGGGGCAGGATGAACACATGGCAACATGATAATCTGTGTACCCCTTACTATGAGATTGATTCATACCTCTTTTTCCTTTTCTTTCTTTTTATTACTTTCACACAATAGAACTACAAAAAGATCGTTCACCTATGTTTTGAACTGATTTGGTCCTTCAAAAACAAGATCTACAGAACTCAATAAAGGAAAATTTGTGGTCAGAATTGTAAGGTGTCAATTTTTATCTTAATTTAAGATTACTCCTGTATTTCTGGATGGAAAAATTCAAAATCTATAAAAATTCTCAATCTTCATAATCAAACTGGTCTACCACTTGCTACCTGAGTTAGAAGAACTGATGAAAAAGAAGTTGAACAAGAAAAAGGCTGTGTCATTTTCCTAAAATAGTAATATCCATCAACATAAGCAGAGGAATGAGACAGAAGTAGTATTTTGAGCCTCTCTTATACACTGGAATACAAAAGTATGACAGTCAATAGCTTTCCTGTGTTCTCTCCATTTTCTTCTACGTAAAGTTTTCTTTTTAAGATGAGTAGAATGCTTCCAGAAATCATCTGCCTTGGTACTGTGTTTCTCTCTGTGACCACAGCAGGGACTATAGCAAACTTGTTCCTCTTTACCTCTTATTTGTTAAATATCTTTGCTGGCCACAAGATAAGTTCTTTAACCTTTATTTTTACCCAGCTGGCCTTGGTGAACTCCATTATGCTTATTAGCAAGGGAGTTCCACAAACGTTGCAGGGTTTTGGGTGGAACAATTTTCTGGATGATGTCGGCTGTAAAGTTGTGTTTTACTTTTGCAAAGTGAGTCAAGGGCTTTCAATTTCCTTGACTTGCCTCCTGTGTGCCTTCCAGGCCATCACCATCAGCCTAAGCAATTCCAGGTGGGCAGAACTCAAACTCAGACTCACCTAACATATCACCCTCTCCCATCTCTTTTGCTGGGGCCTCAATCTGCTGATAGAAATTCCTGTTCCAGTAAGTGCAAGAGGCCCAAGAAACAGCAACAACTTTACAAATGCATTTGATAATGTCTTTTGTACTTCAGAACATATTATGGGTGTTTATTTGATAATGACCACTTTCAGGAATGTGCTTTGTTTGGGGATCATGGTCTTGGCAAGTGGCTCCATGGTGCTTCTCCTACACAAACACCACCAGCATGTTCAGAAAATTCGAAGCACCAAACATTCACCCAGTAGGCACCCTGAGGTCAGAGCCACCCAAACTATCCTACTACTCATGAGCACATTCGTCAGCTTTTATGCACTTGACTCAATTTTTACTCTTTTGCTCAGTTATTTTGACCAAAAGTCTCCCTGGATGTTGCCTACCTCTGTCTTCCTGTCACTATGTTACCCAACCATCAGTCCCTTTCTGCTGATCCTCAGACTTTGCAGGTCTACCTGTAATTTCTTAGCCAAGTAACATCCCCTTTATCAACACTGGTCTCAACTGTGACCATGGAATCCTAAGCAGAATGTTTCCCCCTCCTACCATCCCTTTGCCTGCCTCTGAAATGTTTTGGAAACACAGGAGACACAAAGAGGATTCTAATCTGCAAAAAATCATATAAGAATCTCATGACATCAGAGTCACAGTAGAGCTTAAAAAGACTTCATAGAGCCTATTGCACAATTCATATACAAAGAAGGATGCCTCCAAAGAATAAACAGAGAAACTATAATCCTTGACACTCCCTTCAAATATCTGAGCATAGCTATCATGTTTCCACTTCATCTTCTCTTCTCTAGTCTTAATAGCTCCATTCTCTTTAAGTGATCCTAATATGGTCAGGAGGACACTTAAAATTCTACTTGCCTTCTTCCTCATGGTCTCTAGTCTTTCAAGAACATAACACAGTACCCCATAAGTAGTTTGAGAAATATAAATTTGATAATTTTATCACACATATCTCATTCTTGATACTATTTTTCTTGTACTATAATCTAAGAGTGAATTATCTTTGCTGGCTACCACATGAGACAAGTGAGTGATTTTGAACTTTTAAGCCATGAAAAGCACTTACTTTTGTTTCCATCAACTGCTGTCTAACCACTAAAAGAAATACAAAGCAAAAGAACCCTGAAGTTTCACCTTGGACCCATAAAATTGAGAAGGATAACAAAAGGCAAGCATTGTCAATGTTTGGATGGTTTGTGGGGAAATAGGGAGACATTCATTATTTGTGGAAATGTAAACTTGTATAACCATTCTGGAAAGCAATTTGTAACTATGTAAAAAGAGCAAGTAAAAATTCAGAGATTTCCATGGTAGATATATAAATCAATAATCAAAGATTTTTTTAAAAGAAAGATACAATGCCTAGAAAAATATGCATAGCTGTACGTTTCATGGCAATAAACTGAAACAAAGTAAAGAGAACAACAATCACAGGACAATCAAAACTGAATATTGAGAAATTATAAGGCATAAATTTGCTCCCAAAGATGAATGAAAATATTCCTTTCTTGCTTCTTTGTAAAGATTAGATTCCATTAATGCAGAACAATGCGCTGCATATAGATTTTGTTAACGTGTTCTTCAGTTTTGCTGATTTTAAATAAAATCTTCCACCCAAGAGATTCTGTCATTCTAGAAACATTTCTTCTGACTCAATGATATTAAATAAGCAATATATCATAATGTGAAAAGAATACCCCCAAGCACAAATGTGATAATTTCACAATTGTTGATATACCATTTATCAGAAAAGGTAGGCATGCAGGAAAAAGGTAACCAAGGAATATGGATGAATAAAACATCTACTATTGGAAGTAGGGACTCTTTATGTGTAGAGATGATCCCTGCATCTAAGGGGCAAAGCCCAAATGCAAGGCTGTGGCAATGAAATGACGACACGTGAGCCAGGCAGGAACTGTCAGGGTAGACGGTTTATTTATTCTGGTGCAAGGATTTTTATAACAGAGGCAGTTGCATGGGTTTTCTCATGGAAAAAAATGATTAACCACTTTGTATTAATTATTGGCAGCTGTGCACTCTTTGGGGCTCACCTCTTGGTAATCATGCCCTCTCCCCTTGTTAGTCACAGAAAGATAGTGAGCCAACACCCTGAGCCATAATTAGCCCACATGGGTAGTGGGGTGTAAGGAAATCCTGATCCAGATTCTACCCAAGACTGGACTGGTTCACATTGGCTCTCAACATCTCCCCCTTTCTTAGCAAGTAACTTGGGTCCGTGAATCTCTGTCCCCAGAGCCGAGAGTGACCCACCAACAGAGGAAACAACACCAGATGCTACAAAGCACAGATCTCCTAGTATACACACTAACGAGACAAAGTGGAAGATGATGGAAGTAAAGTTATTCAACAGGTTAGTTCTCTTTACCCAATCAAGTATCTTATTTGCAATAGTATCAGGATCAATTCCTGATATATGGCTTGCAGAAATTTGGTTTGTATTAATTGTTGTAAGGCAAGAGCAGATGTTGTGAAAGACACTGACAACCAAAATATCTGCAATAAACAATCCCACAAATCTTTTCCTTCCACCCTGTTGAAATTTCCCCAGTTTTCTTAATCCTAATTTCGATTTCTCCCCTTTAAATAAGATTGTTGCATGGACAATATACAAGGGGGCAGAGTATATTTTCAAATCAGTGAAGGTTCTCAGATTCACTTAAGTCTATCAAGGGACTGGGAAGATCTTCAGATTCCCATTAACGTTACATTCGGTCCCATGATCTTTCACGCCCATTACATAGGCAATTTATATCTGAATTAGCATTAACATCTCTTAAGCACAACATAATCCCCACAAAATAAATACATCACATTCACATGATACATAACATAATGACTCATTACCAGAGTGACCACACAGCCTTAAAACAAACACAAAGTATATAGTTTTATAATACCCTCAATCCAAAGCAAAAATGTCCAAATAAAGTTCTCTTGAGGGGGAGGTATCCTTCCCCCCCACTGTCCTTGCAGGCTTCTTCCTGGCACTTTCAGGTGCCAGCTCTAATGAGCCAAGTCCCAATCTTAACACTGCTCCATCCCTTGCTTCTTTTTAGGAAATCAGAAATCATATGTATTGCATATGCCACTGACATTTGATACAAAACATGAAAAAAATGCAAATGAAGGTTGTTCAACAATTACTACAACAGAATCTCTACTAGATATAGGTTGTTTAAGAGTAAATCAATTAAATCAGGTTACATTCCAACAAAATGCAGTATTGACTTATATCATCTGTAAATGATTTATATTGGTAGAAGGAAGGAAGGCTTGAGGAGGTCAAATACATGTAGCTGTGGGTTATAATTGATGTGATAGGGATACGCATCTCAGGACTTAAATCAGGATGTAACCAGTTCAGTTTGTATTGAAATCAGAGTGATCATAGCAAGAAACACAAATCCTGGGGTAATGGGTTTCAGTTCTTTGGCTTGATATAATAAATGTTAGATCTGCCCCCATGTGGGCACAGTTTTTCGTGTAGTAGCTACATTA
The DNA here is from genome assembly GCA_028627135.1 of Pseudochirops cupreus. NCBI lineage: Eukaryota > Metazoa > Chordata > Mammalia > Diprotodontia > Pseudocheiridae > Pseudochirops > Pseudochirops cupreus. The sequence goes on along the minus strand of JAQQSU010000072.1, from coordinate 10,036 downwards.
GGAGACCACTTCTTCTTTATCCCCATGTTACATCTCTGTGATTTCTTCACACCTTCATGCCTATGAAGTAACTCTTATTATACCCATATTACAGATATAAAAAAAATCAACCTTAGACACATTAAGCAAGTTGTCCAAGATTTCAATTCAGGTCTCATGACTTCAAGTTTAGATATCATCACATTAAATCATACTGTTCTCTTCAATGTTTGTTGTTCCAGACTAACAAAAGAACTTGTGAGGCCTCAACTAATGTGTTCCCATGTTTCCTTTCAGAGGGAAAATTACTATACGAAGCATATTACTTTTCTAAGGGCCCGGGGAGGGGGGAGGTCCCAGGAAAAATCCTGAGAGTCTAACATCTGGGAAATGCCATTCTGTATCATAAAGAATTACTAAGTCTGAGTATTTGCCTGGAGGCAGAGCCAAGATGGCAGTGTAGAAGCAGGAAAACTCCGCAGCTCCCACATAACCACCTCAAATACCAATAAAACATGACTCTAAACAAATTTTAGGGCTCCAGAACTCACAAAGTTACAGAAAAACACATCTCCCACTGAAGGCAGCTCAGCAGGCAGGACAGGAAGGGCTCATCAAAGTGTGCTGGGAGCAAAAACCAGCCTGGCCTAAAACCGTGGCTAGGCCCCAAGGCCACCAGGACAAACTGCAGCTGGAGCTTTCAGGAGAGTGGATCAGTGGCAGCTGTGGCGATTTCCAGAATTATCAAGCCATAAGAAATAAGGACAAAGTGAAAGATCAATGGAACTTGGCTAAATTTGGGGGAGAGGGTCTGGCCCCTGCCTCCAGGGCAAGGAAGCAGACGAAGCAGCAGTCCTGAAGCTGCCTACATGAGGCTGCTTCAGAAGCTCCTGGCCTGCAGACTGCAGGGGTGGGGCAAGCAATCATTCAAATGCTAAGTGCTCTTGTCTTGAGCTACCTGGATCAGAATCACAGTCTTGACCTGGGGTGTGTTTTCAATGAGGCAAAGCTGGTGAGGGTTTCAGCAGCCTCTTAATAGCTCCAGCAGCTGCAAAACACCCAGCAATTAGGGACAGAGCTCTCCCCTCTGGAGGCAGAGTTCCACAGAGCTAAAAAGTCAAATAATTGACTGGCAACATGAACAGGCAAAGGAAGCAAAGAACAGCAATCCAACTTTAGATTCCTTTTTTGGGGACAAAAAGGATCAAAGCATGGAACCCAAGGAAGACAACACAGTCAGAATTCCCACACCAAAAGTTTCCGAGAAAAATGTAGACTATTTACAATCCATAGAGGAGCTTAAGAAAGATTTTGAAAACCAAGTAAGAGAAGTGGAGGAAAAATTGGGAAGAGAAATGAGAATGATGCAAGAAAATCATGAAAAGAGAGTCAACAACCTGACTGAAGAAAATAACACTTTAAAAAATAGATTAACTCAAATGGCAAAAGAGGCCCAAAAAGCCAATGAGGAGAAGAATGCCTTAAAAAGTCGAATTTGCCAGATGGAAAAAGAATCTCAAAAGCTTTCTGAAGAGAATAATTTCTTCAGAATTTGAGTGGAGCAAATGGAAGCAAATGACTTTATGAGAAATCAAGACACTATTAAACAGATCCAAACAAATGAAAAAAATAGACGGCAACGTGAAATATCGCCTTGAAAAAACCACTGACCTGGAAAATAGATCCAGGAGAGACAATTTAAAAATTATTGGACTACCTGAAAGCCATGATCAAAAAAAGAACCTAGAAAGCATCCTTCAAGAACTTCTCAAGGAAAATTACCCTGATATTTTAGAACCAGAGGGCAAAATAGAACTTGAAAGAATTCACCAATCACCTCTTGAAAAAGATCCCAAATAGAAAACTCCTAGGAATGTTATAGGCAGGTTCCAGAGTCTCCAGATCAAGGAGCAAATATTACAAGCTTCCAAGAAGAAAGAATTTGAATACTGTGGACACAATTAGGATAACACAGGATCTAGCAGCTGGAAAAAACCAAAACAGAAAAGAAAATTTGACACTCAAATACAAGTAGCATGAGAAGGTAAACATGGAAAAGAAATCATAAGGATCAAAATGTATCATTCTTGTGATAAGTTCCTGCAGTCTTTTTACTAATATTTTATTTAAAATTTTTGCATGTATATTCATGAGGGAGATTTGTCTATAATTTTCTTTCTCCATTTTGTTTGTTCCTGCTTTAGGCATCGGTATCATATTTGTGCCATAAAAAGAATTTGGTAGGATTCCTTCTTCACCAATTTTCCCAAATAGTTTGTAGAATATTGAGATCAATTGATCTTTAAATGTTTGATAGAATTCCCTACTAAATCCATCTGGCCCTGGAGAGTTTTTCCTAGGGAGTTCACTGATGGCTTGGTTCAGTTTCATTTTCTGAGATGGCGTTATGTAAGTAATTTACTTCCTCTTCATTTAATCTGGGCAACATACATTTTTGTAAATATTCATCCATTTCACTAAGATTGTCAAATTTATGTGCATACAATTGGGCAAAATAACACCTAGTTATTGTTTTAATTTCCTCTTCATTGGAGGTAGATTCACTCTTTTCATTTTTATACTACTCAAAATTTGATTTTTTTCTTTCTTCTTTTTTAATATATTGACTAAAAGTCTATCAATTTTATTGTTTTTTTCATAAAACCAACTCTTAGTTTTATTTATTACTTCAATAGTTTTCTTAATTTCAATTTTATTAATATCTCCTTTGATTTTCATTATTTCTAATTTAGTATTTAATTGGGAATTTTCAATTTGTTCTTTTTCTAGCTTTTTCAATTGCATGCCCAATTCATTGACCTCCATTTTCTATAAGTTATTCATGTATGCATTCAAGGATATAAAACTTCCCCAAAAAACTGCCTATGTTGCATCTCACAAATTTTGGTATGATGTCTCATTATTGTCATTCTCTTGAATGAAGTTACTGATTGTTTCTATAATTTCTTGTTTGACCCACTAATTCTTTAGGATTAAATTATTTAGTTTCCAATTAGTTTTTTGTCTATCTTTCCATGGCCCTTTATTGCATATGATTTTTATTGCATCATGATCTGAGAAGGATGCCTTTAATATTTCTGCCTTTCTGCACTGAATTGTAAGGTTCTCATGCCCTAGTACATGGTTGATTTTTGTGTATGTGCTATATACTGCTGGGAAGAAAGTATTTTTATTATTTTTATCCCCATTCAGTTTTCTCCAGAGGTCTATCATATCCACCTTCTCTAAAATTCTATTTGCCTCCTTAACTTCTTTCTTGTTTATTTTGAGATTAGATTTATCAAGTTTAGAGAGGGGAAGATTGAGGTTCTTCCACTAGTATAGTTTTGCTGTCTATTTCCTCTAATTCCCTTGGCTTTTCCTCTAGGAATTTGGATGCTATACTGCTTGGTGCATATATGTTAAGTAATGATATTACTTCATTCTCGGTGGTGCCTTTTAGCAGGATGTAGTTTCCTTCCTTATCTCTTTTAATTAGATCTATTTTTGCTTTTGTTTTATCTGAAATAAGGATTGCTACCCCTGCTTTTTTTACTTTCACTGAGGCATGATATATTCTGCTCCATCCTTTTACCTTTATCCTGTGTGTTTCCCCTTGTTTCAAATGTGTTTCTTGTAGACAGCATGTTTTAGGATTGTGGTTTTTAATCCATTCTGCTATCCACCTCTGTTTTATGGAAGATTTCATCCCATTCACATTCACAGTTATGACTACTATCTGTGACTTTCCCTCTATCCTATTCCCTCCCCTGTTTATATTTCTGTATCTTCCTTTTCCCTTCCCCTCCTTAAGAGTTTTCCTTTTGACCACTGCCTCCCTCAGTATTCCCTCCCTGTGTCCCCCCCACCTTTACCTACCCTTTCCCCTTACTACTTTTTCCTTCTCTTCTAACCACTCTCCTCCTTCTTACCTCCCCCCTTACCCATCCTACTGCCTGTAGGGCACAATAGATTTTTATTCTTAACAGAGGATGTTATTCCCTCCTTGAACCCAAACCAATGCTAGTACATTTCGTACAGTGCTCCTCTGCCTCCCTCTTTTCCCTCTATTATAATGAATTTTTGTGTCTTTTCATGTTAGGATCTAGATTTAACTGATTATATTGATTCCTCTTTGAATCAGAACCAATGAGAATAACATTCATATGATGCTCATCTCCGTCCTTCCTCGCCCTCCACTTTAGTATGCTTTTATGCCTCTTTGTGTGGCATAATTTACCATTTTCTGCCTCATCCTTTCATTTTCTCCTACTACAATCCCTTTGTTCCCCTTAATAACATTTTTTTAATCCTCAGATCAGTTCATTTATACTCACACCCTCTATCTATGTACATCCCTTTTAAATGTCACAATGATTATACAAATTTCAATATTGACAGGTATCTGCTTCTCATATAGGGACATAAACAGTTTGCTCTTATTGAATCCCAACTTATGTGCATGTGTATACGTGTGTGCATGTATGTGTATGTGTGAGTGTGTGTTTTCCTTGTTTACCTTTTTATGTCTTACCTTTACCTTACATATGTCGTATGTAAGTAGAGTTTGAATTTTCCATTGAGCTCTGGCTTTTTCATCAGGAAAGCCTGGAAGTCCTTTATTTCATTAAATGACCATCTCCTTGCCTAAAAGATTATGCTCAGTTTTGCCAGGCAGTTGATCCTTGGTTGCAGTCCTAGCTCTTTTGCTTTATGAAATATCAAATTCCAATCCCTCTGATCTTTTAATGTGGAAGCTGCTAAGTCCTGTGTAATCCTGACTGTAGTTCCATGATATTTGAATTTTTTTTTTTGGCTGTGTGCAGTATTTTCTCCTTGACCTTATAGCTCTGCAATTTGGCTATTGTATTTCTTGGAGTTTTCAATTTGGGATCTCTATTTTACCTTCTGATTCTAGGTCCTCATGACAGTTTTCTTTGACAATCTCTTGGAGGATGCTGTCCAGGCTGCTTTTTTCATCATGGCTTTCTGGTAGGCTGATAATTCTTAGGTTATCTCTCCTGGATCTGTTTTCCAGATCAGTTTTTTTTCTAATGAGATATTTTGCCCTTTCTTCTAATTTTTCAATCTTTATGTTTTATTTGACTGACTCGTGCTGTGTCATAGAGTCCTTAGCTCCAATTTGACTGATTCTAATTTTTAATGAATTATTTTCCTCAATTAGTTTTGAAGCTCATTTTCCATATGTTCAGTTTTCATTTTGGGGGAGGTATTTTCTCCAGTTAGATTTTGGGCCTCCCATCCTAGTTATCCAATTTTAATTTTTAAGGATTTGTTTTCTTTAGTGAGATTTTTTTCCAATTTGGTCCCTGTAGATTTAAATTTATCTCCTACCTCTCTAATTTGGTTTTAAAATCTTTTTTGAGCTCCTCCAAGAAGACTTTTTGGGTTTGAGACCAATTCATATTTCCTTCTGTTATCTCCATTGTGAGTATAGAGTCCATGTTGTCCTCTAAATTTGATTGCTCTTGCTCACTATAAAAAGATTTTATGGTTCTAGATCTCACAGGTTTTTTTCTTCCCCATTGTGATTGCCTATGTCCTGGATTTTTAGAGTGGATATCTGCTTCTGGAGTGCAGATGTATTGCACTTCTCAGGCTTGGAGGTAGGGGTTTGGTTGTTAACTTCGTGAGCTGTAGCCTCTGAGTGTCTAGAATGAGGCCAAGGTCAGGACTCTCAGTGTTTCCCCTGAGTTACCCTGATGTTCACTGAGTAACCTGGTGTGGAGGGGCAGTTTGTCCACTTCCAGTTTCCATTTCTGTGTCTCTGGGCTACAGCTTGGGCAGGCTCAGCAGCTGGAGGCCAACAGAGCTGGTGTCTACAGATTCCCCTGGTGGTGCTAAGGCACACCTGGTGTTGTGCTGTTAGGGTTTGCTGGTTCCACTCTCCTGGGCTTAGACTCTATGCTGCCTCACTTCCCCCTTCCTTGGTGATTCCCAAGCCTGAGCCTGTTTCCACTAATTCAGGATTTTACTCTGGGTGGGACATTTATCTCTGGGTTTTCTAGGTCAGCAGGGGTGGGGGGATCAGAGCAACTAGGTTCTATTCTACCATCTTGACTTTTGGAAGATGAGATATGAAATTTTTAAACATCCAGGCTGCAGGCTGGTAGCCCCAGGAGAAGCTGCTGTCCCTGCTGCAGGCCCTGTGTTTTCTCTTACCCAGCTCTGATGATCTTCTCTCCTGTGGTGAGAAAGCTGCAAATCACCCTTGAGTGGGTGAGTCCACTGGCTGGGGCTCCTTCTCACTCTTCTGTAGTCTGCTCTCAGATCTGTGCTGGTACAGCCCCTGTGTGCTCTGTTTTCCCCATGTCCAGACCTATGTGGGCACTTTCCTGGGCTGAGAATTCTCCATGCTCTGTCTCCCAATGGGTTCTGTCACTCTAAAATCCATTCAAATACACTTTTTAAAGTGTAGCGACAGAATTCTTGGAGGAGCTTAGAAAAGTTACAGCTTCTTTTCTGCCATCTTAGCTCCAGCCCTCACTCCAAAATATTCTACAGAATAGTTAGACTTGCTAGTAATTCCACAAAGAGTTCATTATTGTACCCATTTTCTCCACATCTCTCATGCTAGTATAGATCATTTTTATATGCATGAGGTAGTACCTCAGAGGATTTTTAAAATTTTACTATCTCTCATCAATCCCAGTTTAGAGAATTTTTTCATTTGACTAAAAATAGCCTTGATTTATTTCCCTGGATAGTGTGAGTTCATATCCCTTAACCATTTATCAACTGAGGAATGACTCTTGTTTTTATAAATTTGATAGATTTTCCTATATATTGGAGAAATAAGCACTCTATCAGAGAAAGTTGCTGAAAAATAATGTGATATTATATCATTCTTACAGTATTTTGTCACAAAATAGTTTCCCTAAATGTCTCTTTTAATTGGGTCTATTTTTGCTTTTATTTTATCAGAGATCATAATCGCTACTCCTGCCTCTTTTAGCCAGTTGAAGTACAATAGTTTCTGCTCCAGCTGCTTAGTTTAACTCTATGTATGCATTTCTGTTTCAGATGTGTTTCTTATAAATAATATGATGATTGATTCTGCTTTCTAATTCATTCTACTCTCCACTTCCATTTTACAGGTGAGTTCATCCCTTTCATATTCACAGTTATAATTACTAACTATGCATTTCTATTCTTTTTTTCTTTCCATTATTCATCTCTCTTTCTTTTTAACAGGTTGCTCCTCAAAAGTCTGTTTTACTACTGACCTCTGTCTCCCTTAATCAACCCTCCCTTTATTCAGCTCCCTTTCTTTTAACCTTTTATTTTCATATTTCTCTCTTGAATAAGACAGGCTTCTATAACTGAGTATATAGATACAGATTCCTCCCTCTTTGAACCAATTAAGCTGAGAGTGAGGGTCAAGTGTTGCCCATCACCACTCCTCCTCATTTCCCTCAACACTATAAATGCTTTTCTAGTGCACCTCTTTAATGTGATATGATTACCCCATTCTTCCTCATCCTTTCCTCTGTTCTCAATGCATCTCTCTTTCTCAGCCCTTCATTTTGTTGATCATCAGAACATAATCATCTCATACACCTGCATTCGGTCTATGTAGACTCTTTCTAACTACCCTAAAAATGATAAACTTCATAGGAGGTACATGTATTGTCTTCGCACATAGAAATGCAAAATGTTTAACTTTATTGGGTCAATTGTGATTGTCTTTCTTGTATACCATTTAATGTTTCTCCTGAGTCTTGTGTCTGGCTTTCAAATTTTTGATTCAGCTTTGATATTTTACTCAGGAATGCCTGAAAGTCCTATAGTTCATTAAATAGTCATCTCCAATCCTCCTGAAGGTTTATCTTCAGTTTTGCGAGGTAGATTATTCCTGGTTGTGATTCTAGCATCTTTGCCTTCTGGAATATCATATGTCAAGCCCTCTAATCCTTTAACATAGAAGCTGGTAAATTATAAGTGATCCTGTCTGTGGTTCTATCGTATATGAATTGTTTCATTTTCAGTGCTTGCAATATTTTCTCCCTCATGGGGGAACTCTGAATTTTGGCGATAATATGCCAGGGAATTTTCATTGTGGGCTCTCTTTCAGAAGGTGATGGGTGGGTTCTATCACTTTATATTTTTCCTTCTGGATCTAAGGATAGGTTTCATTTATAATTCCTTGAAGTGAGATATGCATGCTTTTTTTTTTCTATTGAGACTTTCAGATAATCCAATACTTACTAAATTATCTCTCCTCAATCCATTTTCAAGGTTAGCTGTTTTTTTCCCTTGAGCTACTTTACATTTTCCACTAGTTATTCACTATTTTGACTGTGTTTTACTGTTGTTGGGTTATTATTTTTCTATGTCTTGAATCAACTTCAACTTGTCCAATTCTAATTGTTAAGAAATTTTGTTTTTAATTGACGCTTTGTATCTATAGTTCCATTTGGCCAATTCTGATTTTTACAGAGTTCTTGTCTTCAGTGAACCACTCTTTTTTTTTTAACTTTTGTTTATTTTTAGTTTACATCATTCATTTCCATAAGATTTTGAGTTACAAATTTTCTCCCCATCTTTCCCCTACTCACCACCCCAAAACAGCTATCCCACTGTATACCACCTCCCCCAGTCTGCTCTCTCCTATATCCTCCCCCAACACCCTTCTGACTTTCCATTAGGGCAAGATGGCTCTCCCTACCCCAATACCTGTATATCTTATTTCCCAGTTGCATGTAAATAATAATAATGAATACACACACACACACAAACACACATACACACACACACACATATATACATATTTGTTTAACATTTGATTTTAGAACTTTAAATTGTAGATTCTTTCCCTCCCTCCCTCATCACCCACCCCCACTGGAAAGACAAGCAATTCAATACAGGCCGTACATATGTGGTTATGCAGAACATCTCCACAATGGACATATTGTGAAAGACTAACTAAATTTCCTTCCTTCCTATTCTGCCCCCCTACTTGTTCTAGCCTCTCCTTTTCCTTGTCCCTTTACAGAAGCATGTGCTTCTAACAACCCTCCCCCCCAACCTGCCCTCCCCTCCATCCTCCCCCCTCTCATCCCCTTCCCCTACTCTCCCATAGGCCAAGATACCCAATTTAGAGTGTATGTCATTCCTTCCCTAAGCCAAATTCAATGAGAGTAAGGTTAACCCATTCCCTTTTGCCTTTGTGTTCTTCCCCTCCTTTGTAACAGTTATCCTTTGCCTCTTCTATATGAGAGGATTAATCCCATTCTGTCTCTCCCTGTCTCCTCTCATACTATTCCTCTCCCACTTCTCAATTTCACCTTTTAAAATATTATCCCATCCTATTCAATTGCTCCTGTGCCCTCTGTCTAGGCACACATATATAAATACACTCACATATGTATTCATATGTATATATACTCTTCTATATAGACATATGTGTAAGTATACACATATATACATTTATATTCCCTTCAACTATCCTCATACTGAGAAAAAATTCATAAGTTACAATTATCGTTTTTCCATGTTGGGATGTAAATAGTTCAACTTTGATATGTTCCTTATGAATTCTTTTTCATGTTTACCTTCTCATGTTTCTTGTATTTGAATGTCAAATTTTTTATTCATTTCTGGTTTTTTCATCAAGAATGCTTGGAAGTCTTCCACCTCATTGAATGACCATATTTTCCCCTGGAACATTATACTCAATTTTGCTGGGTAGGTGATTCTTGGTTTTAATCCTAGCTCCCTTGATCCCCAGAATATCACATTCCAGGCCCTTCAATCCCTTAATATAGAAGCTACTACATTGTGGGCTATCCTGATTGTGTTTCCACAGTATTCAAATTGTTTCTTCTTGGAAGCTTGTAATATTTGCTCCTTGATCTGGGAACTCTGGAACCTGCCTATAACATTCCTATTTGGGGATCTTTTTCAAGAGGAGATTGGTGAATTCTTTCAAGTTCTATTTTGTCCTCTGGTTCTAAAACATCAGGGCAATTTTCCTTGAGAATTTCTTGAAGGATGATTTCTAGGTTCTTTTTTGTGATCATGGTTTTCAGGTAGT
>JAQQSU010007199.1:0-13290 GCA_028627135.1 Pseudochirops cupreus | reverse complement strand
GAGAGAATAGGCTGGGGGAGGGGGGACACACTGGGATGGCTGTTTTGGGGTGGTGGGCGAGGGAAAGACAGGGAGAAAATATGTAACTCAAAATCTTGTGGAAATGAATGATGCAAACTATAATAAAATTAAAAAATAAAGTAGAAGGGAACCAAATTATGAAGGACATTGATGTCAAGCACAAGATTTGTATTTCATCCACAAGGGAGGTGATAGAGAGACATTGGCACGTTGGATTTGAACTCAGGTTTTTGTCTCTGAGTCCAAATAAAACAAAAAGTGAATTAAGTTTTTTTTTCTTATCCCTCTCCCCCAATTCATTCAACAGTTATTGAGTACTTATTATGTATACTGCATTGTGATCTCTTAAATGAAATTTGACATGAACCTAAAAAAAAAAGGTAATTGAAAATGATTTTTATTATTATTAATTATTTCAAAGAATTTTGATGTTTCAGGGAAAATATCTAGTTCAAGAAGAATTTTTCAAATGATATTTTGCTCTATTAATTTTTTTATCAACAGCAAACAACAAGTACAATGGAATGTTAGGCTTTCTATGTGTTTTGATCAACTGCGAAATGATATTGTGGTGCTTATATCCCACTAATATAGTCATTGCAGATGCTTTAAAAACATGAATAGATGACTGATAAAATATTTTATATACCTAAGAAAACTAAGCATACAGGTTGATGATAGCTAATATGGTATTTTCTTAGTTGCCATATTTTTTTTATAAGGTCTGAGATTATTTTTCCATGTCTTTGGTATCTTTCCTTCCTTTACATACCTTTGATATTGATTCTTCAAAGTGCTCACTTTTGTTTCTTGTAGTATGAATCTGTTCTATTTTGTAGATGTGAAATTGGAGCTTAGACATTTAAAGTGACTTCCCAAAGGTCACAAAGCACATTAAATGATGAGGAACTCAGATGAGATTTCATGGATGGTATAACATTTTAGCTGAAAGGACATATAGCTTTTAAGCTGACAATCATGTAGCATCTTAAGCTTTGCAAAGCACTTTATATAACCTTAAAAAAATAATTGATATTGTTCCAGTACTAGTTAATATTATTCCCATTTTAAAGAGAAGGAATCTGAAACTTAGAGACATTTCTAAACTGGCTCATATTTATGTAGATATTAAATACCAAAGATAGAATTTTAACACAACTTTCAATTATGAATTTAGTGCTCTTTCTACTATATCACATTGCCTTGGTTAGTGATAAACAGAAAGGCACTTAGGGTGGTAGTGAGGAGAACAGGATGAGGTAGGAAAGGTATGGATATAGGAAAATTCAATGCACATCTGTGTAATAAAAAGTGATCCAATTAATTTGTCTATAGCATGAAGTTCATGAAAAACAATATGGGAAGGCATGCTAAAATGGTGAGAAGTCAGGAGATCATGTAGGGCCTTAAGCACTGGGACTTTAGAAAGGAGATAATGGAGAGTCAATGAATCGTTTAAACACTATGTGGCTGTTAATATCTGAAATATATTTTCCACATGCATGTTAATATTCCTCCCTTCAAGTTTTTTGAATACACACACCATGAATTTAAATTAACTTTGATTTTTGATTTTATCTCATGAAATACATTATGTTTGGAGTTTGAAAGGAGTGACATGATCACAGTAGATAAATTTGGAAGACTGGCTAGAGTGGAAATTTAATGGCAGGTATGAATGAGGAAGTTTGGGGCAACAAGGGAGGAGAGATCAGAGATAGGAAAGATTAGATATAAAAACTATTATAGGGGTTCAGGCAAAAGGTAATGAGGTCTTGAACCATGGTGGTAACTGTGGGAATAGGGAGGAGATAGATCAGCTATATTTCCAATATAAACTAGTCCTTACCTAGAAAATGTTTGAAAGTTGGGACAAAGAAAGGAAAAATTTTCCATGACCTTTAGGTTTTAAATCTGGGTTGCTGGAAAAAAGTTGGTACAATCAGTCCCACCTACTTTACTCTTGAGCCATATTCTCACTAGTGGCCTTATTGCTCGGGCTAAAGATCATAGTAGAAGACTTTACCCTTTCACCTCTAGGTCTTTTTACCTGAAACCCCACTATCTTGATTAGAAGGTATTTTCATGGGGCAATTAAAGTATTTGATTGCTAAAACTTTATCCCTCTCCTGATTCAGCTAAAAATTCACAAATTGCTTCTAGCATACGATGTCACGGGCTGCTATAACTAAATCAAATTCTTCATCTGGTGGCCATCCTTCTGTTAATGAGTCTTTAGACTGGTCTCTAAATGACTTGCAGAGCCCATTGCTTACTGGACCCTTCCAGCCATGAAGGTTCTTCTAGCTTTGCAAACTTGGCCAGAGCCTGTGCTTTGAAATGAAAATTTTAGAAATCCCGTGGGCTTTAAAAAGATCTTAGTCCCTTTCAAGTCATGGTGCAAACCTGGAGACCAGTTACTTACAAATTAAGTTTAAAACTAAATATGTGAAACTTATGAGACTCACCAAAAAAGTGAGTTCAAACAAAATATTTCCAGAGACACAGTCAAATATAATACATAGTATGCTGGACTGAAGACAGAAATATCTGCATTCAAATTCCACCTCTAACATGGGCTATCTACATGACCATAAGTGATTCAATCAAATTACTTCTCTTTGTGTTGATTTTCTCATCTGTAAAATGGGAACAATAATGCCTATTATTGTACCTCCCAGGCAGGGTTGTGGAAGCTCCAATGAGGTAATGGAAGGGAAAAAGCAATTTGAAAACTTGCAGACTTAATATTTAGCACAGTCCTTGGCATGCAGCACCCCATTAAATACATATTCATTGATTTAAAGCACTACATCAGTTATTTTTCATAGGCATTTATTGCCTTTTCTATAATTAAGCATTGCTATAGATTTTTATTCCACCTAAAGGAGTCGATCTAACACAGAGAAAGAAGCACAGATTCCAAAGTGAGAGAATCTAAGTTCAAATTCCACCTTTAACACTTATTACTTGTTTGACCTTTCATCATGTAGCTTCTCTAGGCCTCACTTTCCTCATCTCCAAAATTAAAGGTTTAAAATGAAATTCTGTCCTCCTCTTAATCAGTAATCCTACAATAATGGATAAATCACTTAATCTCCCTGGGTCTTACTTTTCTTATTTATAAACTGAAGGGTCCGGGTGCGAAGATCTCTAAGATCTCTTCCATCTCCAGTTCTGTGATACTATATGACTGCTGAACACATGATGCTAACTGATATTTCTTCCATCAAGAGGTTGAATCAAATTCTTTACCCGGTACCCATCCTTGTGATAATGAGGCACCAGACTGGTCTTTGAGTCACATTCAGCGCATTTTGAATATATATCTGAATTTAAATTAACTTTAATTTCTGATTGTCTGCTGAAAGACATCATGAGTGAATGGGGTAGAGTGGAGAATGCACAAAACACGAGCATTTCCGTTTCTTGCCTCATCCTAACAATGCCAGCATGTTTCTCCTCAACACCTATTGACGACCAGCAACCCAGGCAAGCACATAGACTTGCCAGTGGAGTTTCCAAGCTCTGACACAGCTTGAACAAACCTCAAATCCTGTACCTCATCACTTTTAGATAGAAGGGCCTGCTAGAGAATGAGGCACTTACAGACAAGGCGCATTAGCTGCTTCTGGCTACTATGAAACCATTTAGGAAAGAGCAAAGAGGCATATGTAGTCTCCTGAAGACACCATTAGTTACGAGCCACTCGAGTGCTTCCTAGGGATGGGAAAGAGAAAATGCACCTCTACCTTCGAGGGAGTAATTAAGCAGCAATGTTGGCACTGGTACAGTTTTCAGGGATGTTTTTAAAGACTTGCACTTGAAACATCAGCTAACAGTTTAAAAATCCAAAAAGACCCCTCAAGGCCACATAGGTTAGGGAGCCTCTTAACTGGTTTACAGGAAAAAGACACAATACAAAAGACTTTTACTTCCACAGTGCATTGTGGTGATGGGGGGAACAAATTGTTCTCAGGGAATGATTTGTTCCCAGAAACATCCTGAGTACTAATCGAGGCCAAACAGACTACTGTTTCCCATCTTAATGGATATAATAATTACGATGTTGCTGTCATTGTGGAGGGTTCAGGCAGGTCCTAGCTGGGGTTGTTAGCTCTCTAACTTACATTATGCCTTTCCCCCCTCTATTCTCTGCCATCAGTGGCTTTGCTCCTAGTTGGAGAGCTATTTAGACCAAGGACTCTGAATTGGACAACTAGGAAGTCTTAGGCTAATACCTCAACAGTGTTCTAAGGGAAAAAAGTACAAAAACCCATGATAGGAGGCATGAAGACCTTAGTTCACTTTATCACTCATGAATAATTCATATGAAACCAACACATGGAAAATAAGAAAAGGGAAAAAAAAGGAATATTCTTCATTCATGGGTACATACATAAAAACAATTTTAAAACATTTAAACTTTTATTGATATACATGTATATATACACACATAAATGTGTGTATATATCTCTATCTATCTATCTATCTATCTATCTATCTATCTACTATCTATTTCTGATGACTTTCATTTCTGAATATATCACCTCTACCCCAGGGGCAGCTAAGTGGCATGATGCATAGAACCCTGGGCCTAAAGTCAGGAAAACTTGAGTTCAAAATCACCTTAGACATTTACTAGCTCAGTGACCATGAACAAGTCACTAACTTGTCTTCCTCAGTTTCCTCAGCTGTAAAAATGGGAATAATAATAACACTCAAATAAGATAACATTTTTAAAGCATCTAGCACTTCTGGCTTAATACATATGTCCTTCTTTCCTTTAGTACTTTGTTTCTTCTTCCTTCCCTCCTTCCTTTCTCCCTCCCAGAAGGTCATTCTTTACAGCAAAGAATAAACATGTCAACCAAGTCCAACATTATTATACATAGTATTCTACCTCTATAATCCCCCATCCCAATTTTTGTAAAGAAAGGATGGGAGTGATGACATTTAGGGTAGGTACAACCCTAAACCACATCAGGAGGAGATGCAATGAATATTTAGTGCATGTCCATTATATGCAAGATACTGTAGAGATGCAAATAAGTAAGGACATGGTCCCTGCTCTCAGGGAGTTTGTAGTCTAATCAAGAAAATAAGATGTAAAATACAGTAAAGTAGAATAGAAAATTTAAACAAGAATCAAATTGCCATGTCTCTAAGAGGAGGGAAGAGATTTACGTGACTTAGAATAACTTGAGTTTGGTCCATTAACTCTTATTCAGCAATTTCTAAACAAAATGAAATTGGGAATTCAATATACATATCACTTTACTCTTTACAATGTAACCTCATAGGCTTAATTGTGAGTCACTGGTCTGCTCCTTACTTGAGTCTCAGAGCTATCAGCCTTCTCTTTCTGGAACTGCCTGAAGCAACCTTCTTCAAGATTTAACTACTTTTCTCTGAAGATTTTCATTCTAATTTTGTCTCTGCCTTCCCACAATTCTCTAGAGTAGACCTTAGCCCTTCAAGTTCATCCTTGTGCCAAATCTCTTGCCTGAACTCATTAACTGCCCTTATTTAATTAAGAATCTCCCTCAGCTCATTTAACAAAAAAAATCTTTTTTTTTTCCCCTTCAAACAGTCATTGAGTGGATGTTAACAATTACATTAAAAAAAAAAGTGCAGATTTTTATTATGGGCACCAATCCGTGTAGAAACAAACTGAAGCTAGCATGTAGAGTATATAATTCAATTGATCAGAGTTATCACTCCCCTGTTTTGTCCCTCACAGGAAATAGTAATTATTCCCATAGGCCCTTGAAAAATTCCTAGCCACTAATTCAGGGACATCAGGAAAACATGCCTCTTTGACCATACGCCCTCTCCTTTAAAAAGTCTGAGGTAAATGCAATGCATTGGGCTGCCTAGTTCCCAGAGGTCCAAACGAGACTACTATTTTTTTACCTCAAGTATCACTGAGATTTCATCTAGAGAAAAATAAAAAGCTAAAGGTACAAGGAGGGACATCTATCCACTGGCGTGTTGCTGTTCCACTGTACACCTTCATTTCCAAGCACACAGTGTTTACATGAACAACTACCCAAAGTGCTCCATGAGGCCATTAGCAACATGCTTGTGTAAGGCAAAATTGAATGTATTTCATTCCATTTGAGCTAAGAAAGGTTTGGAGATTAAGTGACGTAAATTGAGTTCCATTATCACTTAGTAGCTCTTCTGGAATTTCATATCTAGTGAATGAGTCTCTTAGCCTGTGCATAGTGGAAGAGAGTGAGCTTTATAATAGCATCTGGCCATTTACAACAGAAAGCTAAGTATACTAATAACAGCTTATATTTTTCTTAAAGAGTCCAGGAAAATTCTTGTTCAACCATTACTGACATTTATTTGTGATCAAAAGGTATCCAAAGGGAAAATGTTGATCTACAGAATCCATTTGAAAACCCTTTGTTGCTCAATTCATCAAAATTAATTTTCCTAATAATAATGATGATAAAAAAGCTATCAATTTAAATTTTTCCAATTATTTTGTGATGATCATTTTTTCCTCCCAAATGAAGTCAAAACTAAAGAAGCTATAGTGTATTCTTCTAGAGGTAAAACTTTAGGATATCTTATGTTCGTACATATTATATGCATCCAGAAGAAAGTGTAAGAATTTAGTACAATAACTTATCCTTCCTAGTATAATAGAATCCTAGAAGAAAGTAGAATTGTGGAAGATCCTGGGGTTATCAAAGGTAAACAATTACATTGAAACTGTTTATACAGAAAGACATTGAATTTCCAAAGAATTTCTGCTAAGTTTCTATGACATTTTATGAAAAAAATATGTGTATATGATTCACTTCAACAAATCAATTAAGCAAAATATTTATTATGTACTTACATGCTACATGAAGTAAACTGCTATGATAATAATTGCCATTATCATCATCATCATCATTTTTTCCTCCTCCTCCTCCTTCTCCTCCTCCTCATCTTCATCTTTGTCATCATCATCACACCAACAACAACTCATATTTACAGAGTTCATTTAACTTCATTATTCCAAATATATTTCTGGTAGCAATAGGTTGTGCAATGTAGGTAACATAGGTAGCATTATTCTCATTTTGCAGGAGAAGAAACTGAGGTTTAGCTTAGTGACATGGTTTGTTCACAATCTTGTGGCTGAGGCAGGGGTAAAGATGGGACTCACCCCAAATCTTCAAAGCTCAAGGCAAGGAGAAAAGCGAAAGATAGACAGCATTGCCTATCTAGCAATGTATTCAAAGGCAAATAATAAAAGACTATAGAATTGTGATTATTTGATAGATACATGCCATTTTTTTTCTTCAGGATCATATTTATCACAAAACTAATACAACTCAATTACATTTATGTTGTGCTTTCACAAGAAAGGGAGACTAAAGTACTTAGTACTATATTTTGGTCTTTCCTTATGAGAAATCAATTGTCTTTTTTTTTTCCTTGAGTACCTCCTTTAATCATGGCAATGTGCTAGGATACTATGGAAGTTCCCTAAAAATTGAAAATAAGGTTTTTTTGTTTGTTTGTTTTGTTTTGTTCAGTGGGAATTTATTCCAAGTACAATAACTTGTGCTAGAGGGAGATAAAGAGGATACAAAATACAAGCAAGTTATGAAGGCATTAAAGAGATTTTCATTCCCAAACTCTTTGGAAGGAGACAAAGAAGACATATTAGTTACTCTGAATCTTTCCATCTTAACTGGCAAATTTAATGTTAAAGTTGATAATAAGGAATTCATAATATATACCCCAAATTTAGAATAAATCTAAGTATAATACTGTTGTTATTGGACAAAAAGTTATTTTTTTCTCTTAAAATGATACCCATACCAGTGGGTAGACATGGAGGTTGAATGTTGTTCAGTTGTTTAGTTGTGTGTGACTCCCGTGCGCAAGAGCACACCAGACCCTTCTGTCCTCCACTGTCTCCCAAAGTCTGGCCAAGCAATACTATCTGTGGGGTTTTCTTGCAAAGACGCTGGAGTAGTTTGTCAATTCCTTCTCTAATGCTTCACCTTTTGTTAGAACTTTCCACCATGACTTGGGTAACCTTGCACAGCATAGTTCATAGTTTCATTGAGCTATGCAAGTCCCTCTTTTGTAACAAGGCAGAGATCCAGAAAGTTCAAATAGGCATCATAAATAAAAGTATTATACTCTAAATGTGCTGCATTCTTTTATCTTCTCTTTCTCCCTCTTCTTCTCCACATTGTGCTTTACTTCTCTACTTTTTGGATTTTGGATTGGTCCTATCACTATATTGATATAGGGAACTCTAGGTGAAAAAATTGCTTCTACCAACACAGAAAATCTCAGAGTCTTTCATTTAACATCTTGCCAAGTTGCTTGTGGCACAGAAAGATTATCTTTGATTTATTTCTGATAAAGTTCATATATTAGTATGTATTCAAAATGGAGCTTGAACCCAAATCTTTGGATTCCAAGACTTACCCTCTCTCTACTATGTAACATTGTCATACTTGCATACCTCCATTTAAAAAAAATACATACATTAGAGATACTTTATATCCAAAACCATAATTTTTTATCCCCTTCCCCTTCTAAAACAAAACAAAACTGCAGCAAAAAAAAAAATCTCGAAACCTTTTTCAGTGTGTACCAAACTTACCTATCCATTCTTTCTTCCTCTTTACCAGCTAACTCCAAAAGTGTATTTTTTTCTTCTGGTTTGTTCATTCTAGATATGATCCTTTAAGTTCCCAGGTGTTTCTTTCCTCCTCTTGTCCTCTTTTTGATCATGCACTGTCACTTTTAATATGGAATTTTATATTTCTATGTTAGCTTCCATCATCAGCTTAAACATTCCCTATTATTTCCATTTCATCCTAATTATCTAGTTTGGGTTTCCTATAATCATAAAGACTGAAAAAGAGCTTTATGATACCCTACTTCATCTCTGGTCAGTTTCTAATTTATGGGGTAAATCTTCTTTGGTATTTCTTCACATCTAATTTTTTTTTCAGTTTTCCTTCTAAGTTCATGTCCTTTATCTGCCATTTCTTGATATCTTTTTCAAGCAAAATATTTATACTTTCTTCCTTTCTCTCCCCCTTCCCTCCACTGATAATTTTCTTCTGTTTATTAGAAAAAATAAGCAAATACTAATGTGTAAACATAATTCCTATACTGGAAAAAGCTAATTCCCTTTCCTCCACAGTAGATATTTGAACTATCTTCTGACCTTGTTCACCCAGTTAAGCTATAAAAAAGTTTCACATAGACCCTGTCAGCAGGAGACATACATCGTTAATATATGTGAAAATTGGCACCAGAAAGTACATGATCTAAAATCATAGGATATTATAGCTGGAGGGAACCTTAGAGAACATCTAGTCTAAGACTATCATTTTACAGATGAGGAAACTTGTCTCAGCTCATTAACTCTTATTTAAGTTTCTGATATTGAAAGTAACAAATTGACTCACCTTCAAATCCCATAAGCATTTATTAGGGACCCTCTGGCCTTAACACAGACCAGGTTTTATCTTGGGAACTGACTCCCAAAAAATTATATTTCTCTCTGGATCATTCTGCCCCTTTACCTAGAATTGCCTTTGGGAGGTCTCAGAGCATGATTTCACTGTAGCTCTATCTAGGTCTCTACGTATTTGGGTTAAAAGATTTCCCATTTGTGTAAAAGCTCTCATGATAACAAGACATACATTTGGTACAGGATAGCTCTTATTTCAGCCCTGGAGAAAATACATAAAACACTATCAGTACCCTCTGATATCCTGGTGAGTTTTAATTTCACCCTAGAGAACCATATAGGTTACTCAACCTTATAGTACTACCTAAGGGTTTGAATTCCCTTTTGCCCAGAAGAGATTCACATATGGGCTTCTTTGAAAGGCAGCTTTAATGTATATTTAGTTCCATTTCACCCAAGAGATGCACAGAGGTCTCCACTCTTATGATATTACCTTGAGAGCTTGGTTTGCTACTTAAGCAACTTTAAAGCTATTGGTTCTGTTTTTATCCAAATAACAGTTATAATGGAAGGCAAAGTCCATCTCATTTGCTACTCCCTCTCTCAACCCTCCACTTGCTCACAATTACTGTGGCTTCCAACGTAAGGGGTCATATGTATATTCATCTTCTCTCTCCAAAAAGTAAGCACTGTACAGGAACTCCCCTTTGCTCCTAGAAATTCAAGAACTCAGGTCAGGAACTCACACTATTTAGTCATATGATTCCCCTCACCTGGAGCCATGTGGTTAATATCATATGTGCACCTGCTACTTGCTAGACTTGGACTTAATGTATGGCCTAGTCACAATGTCCCAAAGAAATTTCTCAGTATGAAGTTAAAACATTCTGGTTATGTGGCTCTTTGTGGGTGATGTATTATGTCTATTTGAGCAGTTTACTTTTAAAGGCCTGATCTTGGTTTGAAAAGATCATGACTGGAAATCTATTCACTAAGAATTTTTTTTCTCAAAATATTTTAGCAACTGTGGAAATTTTGTGGTTCCTAATTGGGAAAAACTGCACATCTCTTGGAAAGTGGTAATTCACCATCATTGTATAATTTGTTTTTTTCTATCTCCTTTGATAGATAGAAAGTTAATCGGATAAACTCCAGGGGATTGTATTTATATTCTCCAAATATTCAGCTTCAGCTGGCTATATTTTCCTCTGGTCATGACAGATACCATTCTCACACTTGGTAACATCTACAACCATCCTGGGTCAATAAAATCAATTTCTCTTTTTAATAGTATTTTAATCCCCTCCTCCAATTACATGTGAAGAAAATTTATAACATTAACTTTTACAAGATTTTGAATCCCAAATTTTTTTCTTTCCCTCTCTCCCCTTCCCTTTTTGAAAATGGTAGGCAATTTGATACGGATTATTCACGTACTATCATATAAAAACTTGTTTCCATATTAGGCACAGTTGAGAAAGAAGAAACATAACAAAAGAAAAATACACAATAAAAATAAGTGAAAAAATATGCCTAAATCTGCATTCAGAATCCATCAGTTTTGTATCTGGATGTCTATAGTAATTTCCTTCATCACTCCTTCATGCTTGTCTTGGGTCATTGTGTGACTGAAAAGAGCTGAGTCATTCATAGTTGATCAACACATATGTTGTTGATACTGTGTAAAGTGTTGTATTTCTATACATTTCACTTTGCATTAGTTGGCACAAGTCTTTCCAGAATTTTCTGAAATACACCTATTCATCATTTTTTTTATTGCACAGTATTATTCCATTAACTTCATGAACCACAGTGTGTTCAACTATTCCTCAATTGACAGACATCTCCTGAGTTTCCAATATTTTGCCACTATGACAAGGACTGCTGTAAATATTTTTATACATGTAGGTCCTTTTCACTCTTCTTGATCTCTTTGGGATACAGACCTAGTAATGATATTACTGGAAAAAAAGGGCATGCACAATTTGGTTGCCCTTTGGGCATAGTTACAAAATGCTTTCCACAATGTTTGAATCAGTTCACAACTCCACCAAAACTGCACTAATGTCCCACTTTTGCCACATCCTCTTCAACATCTATAATTTTCTTTCTGGTCATATTAATCAATTTGATAAGTGTGAGGTGGGTATCTCTGAATGATTTTTATCTGAATTTCTCTAATCAAAAGTGATTTAGAATACTTCTTTATATGACTAGAGATTGCTTTAATTTTTTTCATCTGAAAACTACCTGTTGATATCCTTTGACAATTTTTTAATTGGGGAATGGCATGTATTCTTGTAAATTTAACTCAGTTTTATATGTATTTGAGAAATGAGGCCATTATCAGATACACTTATAAATATTGTTTCCCAGCTTGTTGCTTCTTTTCTAATATTGGTTGTATTTATTTTGTTTGTAGAAAAGATTTATTTTAATATAATCAAAATTATCTATTTTACATTTAATAGTGCCTATAATTCACTTAACTTATCCTTTAATAATTTGGATGCTATACCATTTGGTGCATATATGTTTAGCATTGATATTGCATTATTGTTTATGGTACCTTTAAACAAAATGTAATTTGCTTCCTTATATCTTTAAATAAGATTAATTTTTCCTTTTACTTTGTATGAGATCAAGATTGCTACCCCTGCTTTTCTTTTAACTTTAGTTGAAGTATAATATATTCTGCTCTAGCCCCTTACCTTTGCTCTCTGGTTATTTCTTAGCTTTAAGTGGTTTTTTCTTGTAAACAACATATTGCAAGATTATGATTTGTGATCCATTCTATCCCCTTCTATTTCATGTGAGCGTTCATCCCATTCACAGTTGTGATAACTGTGTATTTCCCTTCATCCTGTGCTTTCTACTCTTTATCCTCTTTCTCCTTTTAGTCTTTTATTCCTAACTGGTGTTTTGCTTCTACCATCTCTCCATATATGCCCTCCCTTCTGTCAGTTCTCCATTCACCCCTCCTCCCCCTTTACATAATCTCCTCCAGACCAGCTTTCCAGTCAGGTAAGGTAGAATCCTATATTCAAATGATTGTGTATGTTATTCACTCTTTGAGCTAATACTAATGAGAGTAAATGACACCAATCTCCCACTATCCCATCTTCCCCTCCAATGTAATAGGTCTTTTGTGGCTCTTCATGTGAAATAATTTATAACATTCTCCTTCTATACCCCCTGTACTCTTCTTTCTCATCCCTTAATTATTTCTATTTTATTCTTTCAAAGTCACCCTGTACCTTATGTCTATGTATATTTCTTCTAGCTGTACTAATAGTGATACATTTTTTAAGAATTACAAGTATCATCTTACCATGTAAGGATGCAAACAGCTTAGCTCTTTTGAATCTTGTGTTTTCTTTCCCCTTTTTACTTTCTTATACTTCTCTTGGGTCTTGATATTGGAGATAATTTTCTTGTTATTGTTTAGTTCTGGTCTTCTCTTCATGAAAGCTTGAAATCTTTGTATTTCATTGAATGACCATTTTTTTTCCCTTCATGAATTATGCTTAATTTCATTAGGTAAGTGATTGTTGGTTGTAGCCCAAGCTCTTTTACCTTTACAACTTTTGATCTTTTATTTTATTTTATTTATTTATTTTTTAATATGAGATTCTTTATTAAATTTTTTTGAGTTACATATTTTCTCCCCATCTTTCCCCCGCCCACCACCCCAAAACAGCCATCCCAGTATTTCCCCCCTCCCCCAGTCTATTCTCTCCTATGTCACTTTTTGGTAGGGCAGGATGGATCTCCCAACTGCAGTGCCTGTGTATCTCAAGTTCCAGTTGGATGTA
>JAQQSU010007198.1:0-13292 GCA_028627135.1 Pseudochirops cupreus | reverse complement strand
TCCAAGACCGAGACCCAAGATGGCGATCCGGATCCAGGCCGCTCAACGTGAGAGCACTGGCCTCAGAACAATCTCTTAGTCCCCCTGCTGTCTGCAGTCTGCAGGAGGCAAGCTGCAACACAGAGACGGGTGCACAACCTCTGCCTTTCGCTTTTCTGCTCTGAAGGCCTTTCGGGTGGACTGCTCCCCTCCCAACTTCGCAAGCCCCACTGACCTAGTTCTGAATGCTGCTCGCAGCTGCAGCTAATCCGCTCACCAGAGAGACTCCTCTGCTCCTCCCATCCAGCCTCCCTCAGGGTACAGCCGTAGCTTCAGGCCAGGCTGGTTTCAGTTCGCAGTGCTGATATGGTTCCTCGTAGCTGAGCTGACTTTAGTGGGAAGTTTCTTTGTGTGTGTTTTGGAGTTCTAGGGTTGGTTTAGAGTCCTATTTTATGGGTATTTTGGGGTGGCTATGTCAGAGCTGCGATATGTTGCTGCTGCTATGCCGCCATCTTGGCTCCACCCCCCCTCTTCTTTGCTCTTTATGCTCTTCCACACTCTCTGTAGGCCATCCCAGCCTACTTGATTGATATTGATTGACCCTCCTCCGCCCTTGCCTCAGATGTTCCTTTTTCTCACCTACATGGTTCAGAATCCTAAGCATTGCCTTCTGCTAGGAGCACTTCTCTAATCTTTCCAGCTACTGGCGCATTTATCATGGAATGTGCTGCTGCTATCTTTTATTGGTTTGTGAGATCGGGAGCATTTCTTCCTTGAAAACTGACAAAACACTACATACCAGAGATTATTATGATTATTATGTTTTTGATTGATTAATTTATTACTTATTATTTTCCAATGAAATAGACTTAAGAAAATGATAGAGAAAATGTTAATAATGTATACTAAACTTAAAAGTGTGTCATAACACACCCCTACTTGTATCTCTTATGTATGACTGTATTAGATATCTAGATAGCTAAATATATATGATAGATATGATAAATATATATAGGGTAGGTAGAGATAGAGATGATATTGATATAGATTTAGATACAGAAATGGACATGGACATGGATACAGAAAAGGAATAGAGACAGAGATGATGTAGCTATAAATACAAATGATATAGATAAAATAGATTATGTAAATATAGGTAATAGAAACATATACAAGCTATTTTTCTGTTTAAAATATAGTTCCCTAATGACAGGGATTATAATTGTTGTTGCAGTTGTTTTAATTTTCTTTTTAGTCCCAAAGCTTAGAAGCAGAACCTGGTGGCATGTCTATCAGCTGGGGAATGGGTGAACAAGTTATGGCATATAATAGTAATGAAATTTTAAATTGCTGGTTAATGCAGAAAATGAATGCATTAAAATCCCATATGTAGTAATCAGGGACACACAATATTTATTAATTCAGTGTTCTTGGTGACTTTACAGAACATAACTCTTGTGAATGACAAGAACTGATGATAGATATTGATGGATAAAGAATCAGTCATTCATTCAACATCCTATTTCATCCAATATATTCTATATTAACCATCCTTGTAGCTTTGTGTTTAATTAATATAGAGTTACAGAATATTTTTTGGATACTGTTCAGC
Organism: Pseudochirops cupreus; assembly: GCA_028627135.1. NCBI lineage: Eukaryota > Metazoa > Chordata > Mammalia > Diprotodontia > Pseudocheiridae > Pseudochirops > Pseudochirops cupreus. The sequence goes on along the minus strand of JAQQSU010007198.1, from coordinate 11,701 downwards.
TCTTTGTCCAGCTCTTTGTGACTCCTATGGAGTTCTCATGGCAAAGATACTGGAGTGAGTTACCATTTCCTTCTCCAGTTCATTTTTCAGACAATGATAAGTTGAGGTAAACAGGGTTAAATGATTTGCCCAGGGTCACACAGGTAGTAAGTGACTGGGGCTGGATTTGAACTCAGGTTTTCCTGATTATAGGCCTGATGCTTTATCCATTGAGGGACCTAGATGCCTACTTTTGGGTATTAGAAAGCAACTACATCAATTCTTTTTAGCAAATCAGCAGACTGCAAGAAATTGAGAGACTGATGCTTGGTTCTGACTTGAGGAATTAAGGAGAAGAGAGACAGAGAATTAGCAAAACTAACACCTGAGTGATAAAGATATTTCCCAGGAGTGTCAAGCAAGTCTTTTTAGAATATTTATTGGGAATATGTTGTGTGTCCTTAGAAATGAGACTGCCACCCAGGGGGAAGTTAGATAGTTCAGATTTCTTTCTAGCTCCTCACTTAAAGAAGGTAACCAAAAAAGCTTTCTCTTCATTCCCTACTCTCCTGCCACTTTATGAACTTCTGGTATGCCACCTCCCCCTTTCAGCTTCTTCTGATATGTCCTCTCTCCCAGTAGACTATGAGCTCCCTGAGAGCAGCAACTGTCTTTTGTCTTTCTTTTATCCACAGAGCTTAGCACGTTGTCTGGTACATAATAGATACTTTATACATGTTTATCTACTGAATAATTGTGTTTATCTAAACAGGTTTAATTTCTCCATTGTGATGCACACATTACTTAAAAAGGTATACAGTGATGTGATGGGTCAAGGGAATCATATTGTTTTTACTGCCCCTCCCATCAGAGTAAATGAGATCAGAGAAAAATGTACATGCATTTTTTTTTAATTAGTGAGAACTGATATTTTCATAAAATTCATTGCAGTCCTAAGAGTATGATACCCTTCTCCATCCTTTTGTATTAATACTGTGATATTAAGTATTTTTTAAATTCACATAGCCCAAACTCATCCTATTACTCCACTCTCATCCCTTAACTCTAATTAATTTATTTATCATTATTAATATAACTAATTAAATGGTCAATATATTTTTATTTAAATTCTGTATATACATATGGGGATGATCTTTTAAAACTATGTCATCTGTATAATGCCATGTTAGAATCTTATTTCCTTAACATGACTTTATAAAGGTTCAGAAAGAGGTGGAGGAATGCCAGCTTATTCTGAGACCATACAGAAATATGTTTATGGTCAACAAAAACATTTTGAGCCCTTTTGATTAGCAACCTGCTTGGAAGTTTTATATATGTTCAATATATATATATTTGTTTATATATTTAATATATTAATATGTATGATATATAATTTATATATATATATACATATATATATATTTGCATCAGTGCTTACAGAATAGAAAAGGGCTCATGAAATACTCATATAACATGTGGCTTTATTTCTTTTCTTTTGAAGAAATTCACTAGCAAGACTGACTTAGTAGACTAATTAAGGGTATAATTACATTCTTTATTCATCTATCTTCACAGAAAAAAATTTAAAAGCTAGAAAAACTAAATAATTTGAATACCAAGTCTTCAGGTGCAAATAGGCATGTCATTATACCTTAGGGAAAAACAGACTGAACTCATTATTACAGCTGAGGTACCATTCATCCTTGTTATTCTGACTGGGTTTCAAAGCAGACACTGTTATCTCATTGTAAAAGGTCTCCTTTGCTAATTCCATATGGGAGAACAATGTGAGAGGAAAAGACAATCTCAGGTGGCTACACAGGTAAAAAGTGATGGATCCTGGATGTGTTCCAATTCTTACTCATACCATATAGAGTACTCAGAGAAGTTATGAGTGCCTGATTTTTGTCTATGAGGCTCATTAACTTTGGTAATCTTATCTTTTTCACTATTTGATTTCTTTTTTTTTTAATCCCAAGAGTAAACCTACAAAACATATGACACAAGTAGTGTTATTTCTTCAACATCTGATGTAAATTATTTAAGACTAAAATAAGAGTTGCCTGATATATAACATTGAAATATACATAGCTCAAGGTTCCCTTTGTTTTATTATTATTATTTTTTTATTTAAAATTATCCTAGATTGAACTGATAGTCAGTTATCTCAACCCCTTAGGGCTGGGAATCTATGATTTCAACAGAGTAGAAAAATGCCAGTACAGAACTCATTCCTGCCTGCAGATAGCAATCTTTCCATGATTTCATTGGTTGGTCTGAGGGAGTTGTCTGAATCACATACAGGTTAGTGATAATAAATATTATTACTATAGTACTTTAAAGTTTAGAAAACACTTCCCATATAATATCTCTTTTGATCCTCACAACACTGTGATTTAGATATTATTATCCCCATTTTACAAGTGAGAAATCTGAGACCCAGGGAGATTATGTGACTTCTCCACGATCACCCGACTATTTAATTTATGGAGAGGGAATCAAAACTGAGTTCTTCCTATAGCTCAGTTTAGTTGAACTATCTTTTATGCCAAGCTGCCACACATTAAATGACTTGCTCAGAGATATACAACTGGTGTCTAAAATGGGATTCGACCCACATTTATTGTTCTGAACCTGGTATTCTACCCCCTTTATCATACTGTTTTTGCTGATAGTAAAATACCTAATAATTGTTAAAGGATAATTGAATGGATGGAAATCAGAAAACTGATAAATAACTATTCAATTGCTAATTTGAAACTATGTGAAAAGGGCTAAAAAACTGCATACTCTTTGATCCAGCAGCACCAGTACTAGGTTGGTTATCTCAAAGAGATCAAAGAAAAAGCAAAAGTAATTACATGTACAAAAATATCTATGGAAGCTCTTTTTATTGTGGTGGCAAAGAATTGAAAATTGAGACTGTGTCTGGCAGTTGGGGAGTGACTGAACAAATTGTGGTACATGGTCATGATGAAATACTATTTGTGATATGAAAAATAAAGAGCAAAATGATTACTGGGGGGAAAAAAAACTTGGGAAGACTTATGTGAGGTATCTATCAGACTTGTATGATACAAAGCAAAGTGATCAGAACCAGGGTAACATTGTATACCATAAGAGCAGTATTGTATGATGATCAGCTGTGAATGAGACCTATCCTCATTAATTAATTAAGGATATAATTACATTATTTATTTCACTATCATTCTGAAGGACTTATGATGAAAATGCTATTCACCTCAAGAGAATGAACTGGTGGATTCTGAATGCAGATAGAGGCATAACTTTTTTTTTGTCTGTGTTTTCTTTTGTACCATGTCTTATCTGGAAATGTTTTGCACGACTGCACATATATAATCTATATTAAATTGCTTGCCTTTTCAATGGATGTGGAAGGTGTTGGTGGGAAGAAGAGAATTTGGAACTTAAAATTAAAAAAAAAGAATGTTAAATTAAAAAAAATATTTAGCTCCTAAATAATGGCAAATTTATTCAATTTAAGTCTTAATGCAAGTCAACAGTTCATTTCTTGTCATTATAAATCATGATATTGTGGGACAAGCATTGACTGTAGGGTCAAAAGACCTTTATTCAAATACTTCCTGTGTGACTTTGGCCAAATTACTCAACTTTCCTGGGCCTCAGTTTCTTTAACTAGAAACACAAGACTCAGAGAAGATGGACTCTAATCCCAACACAGGTGTTCTGTCACATACAAGGAAAATATAATAATTGACATTTACATAGCACCTTAGAACTGATGAACTACTTTAAATACATTCTCATCTGAGTCTCACAGCAACATGTGAGGTAAGCAGATATGGGTATTATTTTCACTAGGTGAATTGCTTGTGGGCAAATAAATAGATCTCTGCCATAAATATATTTAGGAACTTTGTTAGGGGCATAAATTATGTATGCAAAACATTTAAAGAACAACACAGAATATAATTAAGCCACAAATGACCAGGTTATCTGTTAGGTTACTCATTGCATGGAAATTCTTAATGGAATTTTGGTTTTAAACCGTGGATCTACTCACCTCTCCCTTCTGGCTAACTTCTACTCTTCTCTTATTTTGTTAGTTGTTAGTACTCATTTTAATCATCTAAGTATCGAGACAGGTTCTTCCAACAAACAGCAAATGACATCTCTCCAATGCTTTACCTGACTCTTCACTAGGCTGAGGTAAATTAAAGTGTTCAAAGATATATGAATATGACAGAGTTGTTCCAAAGAAAAACATGCACACAGATAGCAAGACAATTTTTATTTGTAAAGGGGGACTATTGCCAACCACAAAAATTATTACTATAGCCTTTTCTTCCCAGAATAGGGGCCTGAGACTAACTGTTAAACTGGGAAACTCTGGAGAAAGATGATAGCTATGTAGGCATAACACTACATTCACACAGTTGTCCACCATTTTAAATTATTTCTGGGGATATTTAAGGAGTTGTAATTCAGTTTTTAGAAGCTAGTGTTTGAGTGTGGCTTGGTGGTTCACCTTTCTTTAGCTTTGGATGTGTGTGAAATAGAGTATGAGGGAGATTATAGAATAAAAGTATACGTACTAGAGAAAGAAAAATAGTTATTGATCAGGTGCATAGAGGGTATGAAATACTAGAGAGTTAATTGGGAGAAACAGTGTCTAGATGTAGACCATAAGTGGTAATTTTGTTTTCAATGTGAGCAGGAAGGGAAATTGAGTAGAGGCTCCTCAGGGCCAGTATTGTATTGAACTCTAACACTGGATGAAGATGAGATATATACCTACCTCTAAACTGGGTAGACAGAAGGTAGATCTTGCAACCTGATGTCCATCTCATGGTGAAATAGCAGCTATTTGTAGAATAATGAAGAAAGAATCTCATCATATGCAATATTACATTGCTGCCCTTCTGAGCTCCCAGTCTGTTTCCATTGAAGAAAAGAGTAATCAGGGGAAAGTTATCAAACCCAGAAGCTGGATGTAAGATGGTCATTCACACACACACACACACACACACACACACACACACACACACACACACACACTTCCTATTTTAAGGTGAAATATTTTCCTTATTTATTAAAAAAGAATAGTCAGTTAAATTTAAATGGATTTTAACTTAATTTACTAACTTGGATTGCTAAATCATAAATTTATCTATTTGAATCATGAGGGAATCATGCCCAAGTGTAACATAAAACTCTATGTTTTTAACTGTCACTTGAATTATGCATATTAGAGCCAACTTTAAATAGGGTTGATAATTTATCACAATTAGTGCTTATTAATGTCTGTGCTATGCTTTTAGCTTCTCATTAAGGTCAGACTCATATAAGTAAGAATGGTCTCCCTTTCCTAGGTGAATGACATATACCAATTACCTTTTCTAACACTGTGCATCTGACTCTACTACCTGAAAATTACTGTCAAAGAAACCTAAAACTAACACTAGAAGGGTTCCTAAAATACCTGTAGTCCAATAGATGTTAATTTCTGAAGGTAAAATTGGTATATTCCTATAACATTCACATGGTGAATATTTGTTATGGGGGTGATTATTTCATCTAACAAAACTAATGAGCAGGAATGGTTGTCTTCAGTTACCTAAGCTGATGACCAGAAAGGAGAGGCAATGAACAGGTAATAACAATGCACCACAAGGAACATAAAGGAGAGAAGATAGTGTCTGATTTGGATGTGAGTTGGGAAGTGTGAAAGTTCAACCATTGAAGCAGTATCTGTTGGCAATGTAAGAATAGCAGTGCAGTTAGTCATTAAACCTTTATTAAGTGCTTACTCTGTGCCAGGCACCACATTAAGCTGCATAGAAGGAGGGAAACAAAATCATTAGGTAGATTCCACCTAACCATACAAGGTCACTGATAATCTTGCCTTTGCCTGCTTCTATATCTTCTGCCTCTAATCAAACTGGTTTACTTACTATTCCCACAAATATTTCATAAATGTTTCTGTTTACTCAAACCCAAATCACACTACTTTGAAGCCTACCATATTTTGGCTCTTCATATTTTTGTCTTTGTCTCTGTCCTAAAACCCTGTGCTAGCAAGGTTATTTTGAAACAGCTTAAGGCATAGTCCTAGGTATTGCCCAGGATGTAGTCTCCTAACCCCCTTCTTCCTGATTCAGCATTCTGTATATTCTCCTTGAATCAGCATTGTGTACAAGGATCAGCCCTGGGATTATGGTACCAGTTTATCTTAAGAAGAGACCACCCTGTTCTGTTCTGCTGACCAAGCAGGGTCCCCACACCCTTCACCCAGAACATGACTCTGGTCCATGCTGGAAAATTGACTGTTCTCCACTCCCCCATTGCCCAATGAGCCTCTACCCTGTACCCTCCACCTTGTTCTGGGAGGGACCCCCTTGTCACAGGAAAGTTGCACCCTTGTACCCTCATGCCATATTCCCAAATTAGCTTTGAACTATAGATCTAATCAATGCCTCTCCTTGGCTTCTGTACATCATTGCTGATGCTATCTCCCCTCCCTGATTATGGTTTTTGTGCCTTTTTAAACACTGCTTGTACCTTCATGCACTACTGCCTGATTTGAGTTTACACTCCAAGTAGTTGTGCCCTTGATCAATAAATCCACACCTAAATTTACCTTGAACCCAGGTCTCGGCTCACTCTAATTCTCTGCACAACATTTTCAGTAGTAAGTATTTGATGCACAAATTTTATTTTCAGTCATTCATGGTGGTCTCTCTTCCTAGAATGCTTTCCTTCCTCTTTCTTATTCACAATTCAGAGGAATTCAGTTGAATTCCTCCATGCTTCCTCTCACTGATCTCAGTTCTTTTATGAAGGCTTCCAGGGCATAATAGCATCATTGATTCCAAACTGGAAGGGACTTCAGAAGTCATCTGTCCCAAACCCCTCATTTCTGATAGTTAAAGAGATTTAATAAAATTAAAGGTTAGGTCACTTCTCTAAAGGTCACACAGATCTAAGAGTCAGAGTTGGGATTCAAACCCATATCTACCAGATGCCAAACCCTGTTCTCTATCCATTGTGCCACTGATGCCACCATGTCCCAATTCAGTGATATTCCTCTACTCTGTTTTACTATGGCATTTATCGTCCATATCTTTCATTAATATTTATAAATCTCTACTACATTCTCTTTTATAAAAATACAATTAATATGCCCCAATAAAGAGAAAACTTTTGGAGGATCTTATGCATTATTGCATAAGAAACACATGTGTTTATACAAAATGCCATGGAAAGTACTTCTCAAAGAATATTTTTTAAAGTAAGTTATTTTCTATCCTCATCATTAGCAAATATTTAACAATAAAACTGCAAAATTCTGTTTTCAGGATTTATTGAAGTTATTATTTTTTTTCTTTTCCTTTTAAAGAACAAAATAAAAATTACAAACTGATTTTGGGGAAAAAAAGGAAAACATGAGTAAAAGAAGGAAAAAAAAGAGCAAATAGAAATAAAATGAGATTTTAAAGTTTACTCCTTACAAATTGATATTGCTTTTCTTTCTGTTTTTTTTTTTCTTCCAATTACTACATGATGATTTCCACATTTTATAGCAACTTTCTTGCTAGTGGTCATTTATAGGAATCTTGTTCAGGTACCAACAGTACTCACAGCTCTATAACTATTGGCTTTTTCACTGTGTGATTTCTGAATTAATAATTAATATCTTAAAAAACACCTTTGGCATAATTTCATCTCAAAATAAGTATATACTTTTACTCACCAGCTTTCCTATGTTAATTTAATATATCATAAAGATAAAGAATATTTCATTAAATATATTTTCAAAATGTCATTTTTTTAAAACAATTTTTGACCATATGCTGGATTGTTTATGTGCTATCTTCCCATTTGAATGTAAACTCCTGGAAGTCAGGAAATTGTGTGTGTGTGTGTGTGTGTGTGTGTGTGTGTGTGTGTGTGTGTGTGTGTATGTGTGTGTGTCTTTGTTGTGTACTCATTACTTAGCCTGGTACCTGGCACAAAGTTGCTTGTTGATGACATTTGCATAAGAGCCTTTGTTGAAGGACAAATTTTCAGGCAGTCTTTTGATTGACCTGATCAGTTATCATTTTATATTGTATGTGTATTTATATATGCATGTCTGTCTATATATGTGGAGAGAGAGAAAGGGAACAATAACAAAGGTAATGAGATCTTGTGATCTTTATTGCTTTCAAAGAAATGTCACAGTTTTGTGGTTTTAGCCTTTTTAAACACTGCTTGTACCAAGATTTTCAGATTTTCAAGATTTTCAAGATCTAGATTTTCAAGAAAATTTGGAAACCTGGTTCAATTGATATTTTCAAAGGAATCTCTAATATAATATACCTAATCAGTGGCCATCTGGCTTTTTGTTTGAAGACCTCTGGTGAGTATGAGCTAAGTCTCCAATCAACCCAAGTCATTTTTAGTGGTTATTTGCTATCTACTTGCTGAGAACTATTTCTCCCTGACTAATTTTGTCAATTGAAACTTCTACACACTGTGCCGATCTCTGACTTCTAGTATGATGTGATCCTGCGAAATACATTAAAAGTGCCTCTTTGAAGGAAAAGAAACTTTGGGTAGGGTACAAATTTGTTTAATTTACATCATTAACATTTTTCAAATCACTTTTTAAAAATTTATTTGTTTATTTACTTTTAGTTTACAAGATTCAGCTCCACAATCCCTTGAGTTTCAAATTTTCTCCCTCCCTCCCCCTCACACCCCATGGAGGCATGCAATCAATTATAGTATCTGCAAATACTTTCACATTGGACATTTGTCTTTTAATCTAGGTCCTCAGCAAAATAATGAACCACAACCTAATTTGTAAGGGCCTGGCTAGGTGGTGCAATGAATAGCGCACCAACCTTGGAGCCAGGAGGACCGAAGTTCAAATCCAGCCTGAGACACTTAACACTTACTAGCCCTGTGACCTTGGGAAAGTCATTTTACCCCAATTGCCTTGCTTTCCCCCCCTCAAAAAAAACAACTAATTTGTACCTTTTGCAGATTACTGAGGTGTAAAGGATCACACTGAACATGGAACAGAAAGACAATTGGAGCTGGCTAGAGCATAGCTATGTTCCAAGGCCAGAGCTGAGAGGTAGTACCTCAGAGTTGCTTTTTTTTTTTTTGGCTTTTTGGAAGAGGGAAGGTAGGGCAATTGGGGGTAAGTGACTTGCCCAAGATCACAAGGCTAGTGAGGATTAAGTGTGTGAGGTCAGATTTGAACTCAGGTCCTCCTGACTCCAGGGCACCTGTTCTATGCACTACGCCACCTAGCCACCCCATCAGAGTTGTTTCAATTTGTATTATTCTAATCAATAGAGATTTAGAGCATTGTTTCATATGACTACAGATACCTTTAATTTCTTCATCTGAAAACTGCTTGTACATGTCCTTTGACCACTTATCAATTGGGGAATAATTTGATAATTTTAAATTTCTATTGTTGATTTGGTTTGAATATGAACTATATTTTTCAACTTTAATTTGGAGGAATAATTCAAATGCTTGTTTGCTTAATGTCTTGTCATTTTCACTGGTGTTTAGGTTCAGACTTTCATGAACATTACTTTGAGTCTGCTACTGATTTCTACTCCAGAACATCATGGTTTAATTTTCTCTTTGATTTTTTGTAAATGCGGAGTGATTGTGGGCTGTTCTGTGTGCTTTTCCTTAAATTGTAGTTGTTTTTTTTTTTCCCCCTCTATGATGCCTACAGCATATATTCTCATATGTTGAATTTATAAAAATTTGACTAAGATGTATCTTGTTTTTATCTACTCATGCCCAGCTCTTTATGAATCTGTGGAACTTGTCCTATGGGGTTTTCTTAGCAAAGATAGTAGAGTAGTTTGCCATTTCCTTCTCCAGTGTCAAATAGAGGTTGAGTGTCTTGTTCAAGGTCACATGACTATGAAGTTTCTAAGAATGGATTTCAACTCAGGTCTTCCCAATTCCAAGCCCAGCATTCTGTTCACTCTGTCACCTACCAGTCCTGAGATGTTTAGATGAGTTTGATATTTCTTTTTCTTAGCATTTTCTAAGGATTCTTATAATCTATACTTTGTTATATGTTTCCAATATTTTTGTGTAGTTTTCTTTTTCTGTATATTTTCTTAGAATATGATTCTTTTCCCATGTATTTTTGAAATGTCCTACCATAAAAGCATAGCAAAACAACAGCAACAATAAAATCCCAAAACAAAACCTTTCTCCCTAGATTCTCTCTTTGTATCCAGTTTTCAAGGAAGCTCTTGTGTTTTTCTTTTAATTTTGCTTTTTTTTTCATTTGTTTATTCCTTTTTCCCTCTGTGTCTGAATATCTGCATGCTAATTCTGTTATTTTACTTTCTGGAGAATATTCTTGGCTAGATGACCTCTCTGTCATTTGTTTTAAAAAGCTATAATTTCTGGTTAGACTTATTGTCTATTCCTTAAAACTTCTTTCTTTGATATTTTCACGTAATTCACTGTTTTTCTCAATCAAAGTAGGGATATTTGGAGTTGTTTCATTGTTGTTGCATGGGGGCCTTGTATAATTTGTTTTCCTCCCCCATGGAAGGTTGAATTAATTTATTTTATTGTAAGGCATTTGCTCTTTGAGGGGACTATTTGAATATGTATTCACTTATTTATTCTCTGTATCAGTCTCATTTTACAGGACATTATTGTTGAAATTACGCATTTTGTTAATACTTTCCATGTAGGGCCCCATTGTTATTGTCCTCCTTTCCCTGCTTGCTAATCTCAGATTTAACCCAAAGTGTGTCATCGTCTATTGTCTCAAGAGCTACATGCTCATGACTTTTTCACAAGACGGTATAAACATGACTGGACAACACTGCTGAAAGAAAATTTGACATCACAGTAAATGGGTTGTTCTTCCTTTCCATCTATCTTCTTCTAAAATCCACCTTCTTTTTTGCTTCTGTTAGTCTATAGTCATCTTTCTAATTTTGAAATTATTAGACCAGGTTACTATTTCAACAAATAAAAGAAATTACAATGAAGGAATTTTAAAAAATGATGTGATAATGAGTTTTTTAATGACTGCTTTCAATCTATCAGTAACAACATAGCTTTCATGAGACAAAGTTAAAAATTAGATAATCTACATTATGGAAATTGATGGTTCACTGGATCTCCAGTTAGACCATAGAAGTCTTTTAATGGATTGCTCATAAATCCTTGTGGTTAGAATACTCACACTAGGTTAGAGTAGGGCAATTTCCACTCCTAATAAAAATGTTTATTGTTAATAGAAAATGATTTTGCTGCCATCTTTATGACTGAAAAGTAATTAGACACTAATTTTAAATCCTATGAATGTTTTTTCTCTCATAAAAGTCATTAGAGAGTTCATTATGATCTTTTTTTACAAGATCTAGTAACATCTACTATCAGGAAGGCTTAAATATCTACTTGGCAATTAGAAATTTCGAATGTGGCTCTAAAATTGATGTGCATGTTAATTAAAACTAATATTATGAACATTCTTGACATAATAGTAGGTAATCCATACATTTCTTTGCCTGAAAAATACCTTTGTTACAGACATGTTTTTATTTTATTATATTTTATTTTTTTAAATTTTATTTTAGTTTGCATCATTCATTTCCACAAGATTTTGAGTTGCATATTTTCTCCCCTTCTTTCCCTACCCACCACCCCAAAACAGCCATCCCAGTGTGTCCCCCCTCCCCCAGTCTAT
>JAQQSU010007197.1:0-13292 GCA_028627135.1 Pseudochirops cupreus | reverse complement strand
ATACATCTATATATGTTATTTCTCAATAACCCCAGTAAAAAACGTTTTTCTCTCCCATGACTATAGTTTTTTTTTTTAATAAACATTGGCTGTATTATGTCACCGTTCTGTTGCTTATAGAAAATTAAGCACCTAAAAACAAAAAACCAAAGGAACTTTTTTTTTTTTTTTTACTATTTTTTGTTTTCTTACTATCTTTATTTACCACCTTCATTTTCAATGGTATTCTCCTCCCTTCCTCTGCCCAGTGAGCCATTCCTTATAACAAAAAATTTAAAAAGAGAAAAAAAAAACCAAAAACTGTACAGTAAAACTAAACCAACATATTACCTGAGTCTGACAGTATTTGAAGTATTCCACACCTCATATTTATCCACTGATACAGTGAAGGCAGACATACATACACACACACACACACACACACACACACACACACACACACACACACACATATATAAAGTATATATATATATATTCTCTCAGCTCTTCAGGGATAAGCTTGGCAAGTATAATTACATAGTGTTCAGTTTGGGGTTTTTGGTTCTTTCCATTTACATTACTATCACTATTGTGACAATTAAATGACAATAAAATTACAATACTGTCATATTTTCCTGGTTCTTGTTGCATTCTGCATCAAATTCATTTCTCTTCCTATGTTTCTCTGCACTCTTCATATTCATCCTTTCTTAGGTGCGGTAATGTTCTATTATATCCATATACCACATTTTTCGTCATTCCCCAACTGAGAGATAAAACACTTTTTGGTGTACTGTGTTAACTTTTAAAGATTTATTATACCAGTTTACTTGGCCTAGGGACTATTCAATTCATGTTATGATGTGACCCATTCCTACTTTTTGTTAATTTTGTAGGAAGAATTAATATCAAACTCATTTTAAATTTGAAAACTCTGGAGTGCAGAAAGATTAAATAGACTAGGGACTATTCAATTCATGTTATGATGTGACCCATTCCTACTTTTTGTTAATTTTGTAGGAAGAATTGATATCAAACTCATTTTAAATTTCAAAACTCTGGAGTGCAGAAAGATTAAGTGGCAAATTGTGGGTTAAAAATAGAATGTAAGACTTTAGAAGGATTTTTAGTGGTATGTAGACTTTAGTCACCTGGCGCCATACTTGTAGCCTTTGTCCTATGTGGTGATATGATGGAAACAGGAAAATCTCATTGATTTGGACCTTATTTTGTCTGAATTTACAAGAATTTAGGCGTGTTATCCTTGCTTTACAACTCCCACTCTCTCACCCACATAACATTGGGGATGGTTACACTAGGCGGTCCCTGTGGTCCTGCCTCCATTGGGTGGCTGGGAAATAGACAGTTACATAGGTTTTGGAGACCAGAGTGTAACTCAAATCATAATTTTAAAGAATGGACAGTTAGACTTTTTTGAGTTACTAATGATATTTGATCTCTCTTATATTTGGAATTTTCATGAATTTAGAAAAGTGTCTTTTCCTCAAAAAACAAATTTAGTCCAAATTTATTAAGGTTTAGTTCTAACTTCAAAGGGAAGGATAGATTAACAAAACCATGCATTTTTAATAATCACATGTTACTATAAAGGTTCCTTTGACAGAAATAAAAAGCAGGAACTTAGCAAGGGTTCTGTGTTGTATCACAGTAGAGATCACCTTAAATATGCACATTTATTATAATTTATCAATTTGTTTTATGGCCCTTTTATCCTTATAGTGATGCCCCTGTGAGTAAACTGTCTCTTGAGCTGTACTTGCTCCAGGTGGTTTTGCTAGATCTACTTGAACAAAGGCACACTAGACAATGGGCATAGAGTCTTGTCCAAGCATGGACTGTTACTGCTGGCTACTTGCTGACGCCTTAATTATATCACTTGTACCCATTTAACCTTGTTTCTCTTAGTTGGTGTTCCTTACTGTATATGTAGGCTAAACTGTAGTCTTGAGGACAGTTACTAACTTATAAATATACTTAGAGGATTTGCCCACATATTTGCTTTCCTTCATTTGCAAGTTATATCTTGACATTCATCCTACAGGGAGTTAGCATTCATTTTAAAATAGCTGTTTTTAGGAATGGTACTTTTCAGTTTTGCATGTTTTTCTTAGGCTTTGACATGATGGGTGTACTTTTGTTTTATATGCTTTGAGCTAAATTTTCATCGTAAAGATTGTTTTCAGAAAAGATATTATCTCTCAAGTCTATTTCCTATTATAGCTTGAAATGAAATATTGTCAAAGGCTTAATTTTCATTGACTGGTGTTGTATAACAGAAAGAGAAATGGATTTAGAAAAATAAAGTGAGGTCCAAATCCCTTCTCTACCATTTATTATCCCTATGTTCTTTCAGTTCAGTTGCTTTAGGTCATGTCCAACTCTTCCTGAGTCCATCTGGGGTTTTCTTGGTAGAGATAATGGAGTGGTTTGCCATTTCCTTCTCCAGACCATTTTACAAATGAGGAAGCTGAGGTAAATAGGGTGAAGTGACTTGGCCAGGGTCACACAGCTAGTAAACATCTGAGGTCAGATTTGAACTCATGAAGATGAGTCTTCTTGACTCCAGGCTCAGCCCTCTATCCAATGTGCCAACTGCTTAGGCTGAACAAATCCTTTCATTTTTCTTGGTCTCAGTTTGCTCATCTTCAAAATAAGGGAGTTGGGTTGGGTGATCTATAGCATGCTTTCCATCTAGGAATCCTGTGATCTTTTGACTTTCACTAAAACAGATGACACTCCTAGGAACAGGTGGCATGATTAACAATTGTGTTTAACATAGTTAACCTCTAGAAGAAAAAATAGTTTAGAGTCTATTAGATTCTGGTTTTCTCTTGAGAGAAAAGAATTTATCCTTTGAATGTAATTTTAGATTACTGGTTTCTTTTTCATTCAATAAGCCTAATTTTACCACTAGCACAACTCAGGAGAGTTGATGATTTTTTTAAAGTTTAGAATAAGTTAAGGGAATAGACATCTACTAAAAGTCTACTCTTAAGAGCTCAAGGCAAGAACAATGCATGTTCAATGATGTAAGCCAGGTTTTGGTTCCAATGAGCAGCACCCACTTTCACCAGTAAAGGAGAAAGAGTTTATAGTGGTTAGAAGGTTAGGAATAAAAAGAGAAGATCATGATGTCTTTGAAGCCATGGAAGGAGAGAGTATGAAGAAATAGAAAGGTAGTAGGTAGGAATGTCAAATGCAACTATTTGAAAATGGAAAAGATCTATGAAGATTTCTACAAAATTCCATTTCTCCTCCACTTAGACTATGACATTTAGACTCTAAAATAAGAGTCTGTGATATGATATATGAGGAAGTAGAAATGACATCAAAGAGATGAGGATAGAAAAATCAAATAACCTGGATCAAGTATAGATGGACATGCTCTCTATGGAAGGGCCACAATTTGGAGGACACTGAGGGACCAATTCGTAAGATGATCAAAAGAGGAGAGGACACCAGACATTTAGGGGCAAAATAGACATTATTATACAAAAAAGCAATCCAAAATGCAGATAATTGCCAACTTGAGCTTGTTTTCCTACTTCTACGAAATCTTAATGAAACTAATATATGCACTTATTGAGGCATCCATAACGAAAGTGTGAGAAAGTAAAAAATAGTGCTTTCCCAATTGACTATAAAAAGAGAATTTGATTCCATAGAGCAAAATTATGAATCCAAAGGTTCTGCTCCAACATGGCATCTGTGATGCAGATAGAAGTAACAAAAGATATAATCATGTTGGAAAGTCTACTGATTATTCATACCAAGTGGGTTATAAAGGAGCCAGAAGTATGCTTTCCAAGGTACTTTGTAAATACCATGGAGAATGTCTATCATACAATCAAATGGAAAAGGGATTCTCTATCGATAGGCTTTCAGAACTTTGGAAAGCACTTTCCAGCAAGATAATCAACCAAATAATGAACAAATATTTCCTGAATAGAAACCAATGACACTATTCTAGTAGAATACCAAAATGTATAAAAGATTTTCTCTGCATTCGATTATATATGTGTGTGTGTGTGTGTGTGTATACACACACACACATGTATATACACAAATATGTATATATATGTGTGTATATATTAATATATACATATATGTATACATACATATATACATGAGTGGGTGGATTCATCTGGGGAGGGGCCAAAAAAATGGATAGAGTTTAAAGAGGTTGTCAAAAACAGGAGAACTCTGAAACCTTAAAGTGAGCTCCTTCATTAGTAACCATGGCTTGGACTCAGGGGAATTTTCAGAAGAATCCTAGGCCTTAATTCCTTTTTCTTCTTCATTCACATTCCCAGAGACTGCTTTTTTCCACTGTCTATGGATGTGACATCTTGGATAGCATCAGTATCACCAAGAATGATAGCACTGCCCTTGATAGCCTTTATATCTTATCAATTCACTTCTCAAGGTCTCACTGCTGCACCTCTTTCACTGTCAACAGTCACAAATTGATTATATAGGCAGTAGAGGTGACCCCTCAATATGGGCCCAACTGTCTTCCACCTCTGGTAGAAGAGATATTGTGAGTCAATGGAAAGAGTATTGATGTCAGGAGCCCTTTGTTAAAGTCTTTACTCTTTTATTTGGGATAATTTTTATATAGGATAATCAGTATATTCTTTTTCTATTTGATGTTGCTTAATTGTTTTTCAGTCATGTCCAACTCTTCAGGACCCCATTTGGGTTTTCTTGGCAAGGATACTTCTCCAGTTCTTTTTACAGATAAAGAAACTGAGCCAAACAGGGCTAAGTGGCTTGCCCAGGGTCACACAGCTAAGAAGTGTCTGAAACTGGATTTGAACTCAGGAAAATGAGTCTTCCTGTCTCCAGACTTGGCTCTCTATACACTGTACCACCTAGATGAACTGTCTCTTCTCTCCTATAACATAAGACTAATAATTTGTCTGCACTTTCAGAAGTAGAAGACAAACATCACCAGCTCTGTCACCTCCCTCTAGTACTGCCAATTAAAGTTCTGGCTATGTCCTCATCATAAAGCGACTAGCTGCCAAGGTCTTGATAGAAGCTGAAAGAAAGTGAGCCTGTTGAAATAGGGTAGTCAAAAGAGCAAACCTGGCTGGAGGGATTCTTGTTACACTAGATTCTTATTGCAAGAATCTTCAATAAGCTGGAAATAATGGGCTACCTGACAAAGCAACTCTCACCGCTTCATATAGGGAAGTTGCAGCCATGGAAACTCAATGGAGAAGAAAGGAGAGAGTGAGTACTTGAAACATTGCCTTGATACCAAAGATTAAGGCATTATTTGACTAAGCATCTATTGAAAACCTCCAACTTATTGAAAACCCTATCTTGTCGATTCATTAATACACCAAACAATATGTCAGGTATGGAATCACTAGCAGAAGGTATCTAATAAAACTAGATAGCTAGGTAAATGAGAAGACAAAACCTCATATTCTCAGTGCCCATTAAATTCACACACACACACACACACACACACACACACAAGTCCAATAACACAAAAAAGCAATTCAATTGTACAAATACTTGTTATAAAGCACCCACTGTGTGCAGGGAACTGTGCATACTGATGACACAAAGATAAACAGGGCATATGTTCTGCAGTCAAAAAAACCAAGCAGGGAGGAGGACGATAGTAACACAAATAGTATAAATGATAATAATATGAAGGAGAATGGATTAGATGTAAAGGAGCAATGGTAATGATACTGAAAAATTGGATGAGAGCGATGACTTTCATTTTGGGTGTAGTGGTGAAATTAAGCGGAAAATCTTCATGAAGAAGAAAGCATAAGAGTCGGGACTCAAAGGAAAGGAGCATCTTCAATAGATGGAGATTTGCTCCCACTCTAACCATAAAACATGCCTCTGCCTCCAACTTGAACCCAACCTGAACCCTAACTCTAAATGCATCTTGTTGAACCAATCCCACAGTTAGGCTGATCAGAAATTGAGATTGTTCTCCTATATGACTTCAACATATATAGTCCAAACTCTTTGCCTGCTTCTCAGGCTCTTCCTTTTTGGCACCCACTCCACATCTATTCTATTCTTCCTTTATATTAACACAAGTCCAGTATCCAATTACTAAACCATGACTTGGGTCCAATTGTAGACAGAACCAAAGCTTACTGGTCTTTGCTAGTTCTGGCTTTGCCTTGAACTACCCAAGGGGCTCCTCCACCACACATACACCAAAGGGTACCATAGAAAGATCACAAGAAAAAATGAACATCTGTATAATAGAACAAGACAGTAACATGAGTGGCACAGATTCTCAGCACTATAATTCAGAGAGGGGAGTAATGATTACCAGCTAGAGAAACCAGGAAATTCTTTTTTTTTTTTTTTGGGTGCCTACTATGTTCAAGTCTTTCTTCTAGGTATTGAGGAAGGGAGCAAAGTTTAGGAAACTAGATTTTGCCCTCACAGGCTAGTGCAGAAATAAGACACCCATACTAAACCTTATAATAAATACATGCAATGGGAGAATGGAACAATGTTCAAATTTACTCTTCCTGTTGGGTTATACATAGGATGCAAAGATATATTCTATTTGATTCCAATTGATCATATAAAAGCTTAGGTGGAGACTACTTCTGGTCATGCACAAGGCCTTGCCCTGTGTAATAATGTGGTGAGGAAGAGTCCTGACTACTCATCCAGAGGAGCTTATGGCTCAGAAGTTATACAAAAGTAAGTGTATGAGTTCTTGACCTAACTGTTTTTCGTTTATGAAGTGTGTAAGGACTCCTTAGGGCAGAGAGTAGGAGTGAAAAGAGAACAAGGGTCTAATATCTATAGGCCTATATCTTCTTTAGTCTCTTTGTTATTTTCTGATTTTAGGAGATTAAGTATCATGCAATGGAAGTGTCTGAGTAGGCTGCGAGTTATAAAATATCCACCTCTCCCGGAAAGCCTGCAAGAAGTATAGCAGCAGTATACATTAGCATAACTGTTTGTAGAGGAAGTCTCTGCATCTTGAGCAGAGATACTCTATGGAAATATGGATGTGGAAAGACAGTCATCCAAGGGAGGAGGTGTCTTCAGGAAGCAGGACTCCTCACAATGGAGAAGCGTGTTGGATACAAGGTACCTAAGTGCAATGTGAGTCCTCTTTGAAGAGAGGAAAGACTGCCAAGCCCTGAAGTATCAGGAACTGTGAGTTAACCTTTGCCATATGTGTATTCAACACATGTACCTCACCACCATTATACTTGAAGCATGATTCCACTGTTCTCATGGATAATGTGGGTATTTGTGGAAGAGCACACTCCTGCTTTCTTTGTTTTTTTAAATGGGAGAATGTTTTGAAAACAACTGTTCTTCCTAGGCTGTCTTCATAATACTTTTGCTAATAGGTAAGTTTATTAGATTATCATCAAGGGAAAGTAAACCACTAGGAATTCAGGAGCCACAACAGTAAGAATTTGAGGAGTTTCCCCCCAGAACTCAGAGTGACAGTCACCTTAGGGAACCAAAATTATAAGTGTGAGTTCGACTTGAGAGAGTCCCCCAAAGAGAATATGAGAGTATTGTCTCCACATGATAATTCCAGAGGAGGAAGGATGAAAAACTATAAAAATTCCTAGGGAAAAAGAAAAACTTACAAGATGAGATGAGATTTGAGTAGAACCTTTGAAGGATGGAGGAATAGAATTTGAACAGACAAAAAAGAAGATATTCTAGGTGATAAAAATAATTTAAGCAAATATATGGAAGTAAGAATATGTGAGAATGTTCAGCGGAAAGTGAATAAATTGGTTTGGCTAGAATGGTGAGGATGTAGTAATGCACTAGCAGGAGATAATGCTAGAAAGGTAGATAGTGTCAAGATCGTGAGGGGTCTTGAATGGCAGGCTAATGACTTTGGGAGTTAGATCCAGATGGGGCCATTAAAGATTTTTGAGAAAAAATTTTTTTTAACACAACTGGATTCTCCATCATGAAAAGTACCATGTTGAAAGCAAGGGGAGATATAAAAATAATTAGGCCATCGTGCTTTTCCTCAAGAAGCCTGACCTAAGGGTGATCAGATATGAACATGATAGATAAAATAAAAATTGGAATACATTATGTGCATGAGAAGAGTGTCATATACTTTGAGGTCAGGAGAAGGACCTCAGTAGCATCAAAGAAGGCTTCATGGAGTCATCTTGAAATTATAGAAACTAAAAAGATGTCATATGATTCCATAATCCTATCAAAAGTTGCTGTGTGGATGACATTTTATTCCAAAGCTCTCTTGATTACATTCATTGCCCTGGTATGGTGGAACACTGTGAAGTGAAAAAGAAGTGATGAAATTACACTGAGCATAAGGAAATTGGGAGTGAAGATCAGAAACCTTTGTTGCTAGCTAGGATATTAAAAAAGAAGATCTAGTCTCCCAAAGGAAGTGATGAAGGTGAGTCACTTGAATGAAGTTAAATGAAATGGGTCAAACCCATCTAATAATAAGTTGTGGAGAGTAATTGTAAAAGGAGAGCTAGAAAAATTAGATGACCTAATTGGACTTTTTCATCTCCCTCTAATTTCTGTGATTAATCAGTCATTAAAAAGAACTAGCTTTTCCTGCAGAATTGGTGTAACTTGGGACTACTGTTGTCATTCTTTGGTAAAATCCAGATCCTAGTGATAAATAACTCTTTTTGCCCGTCATTTCACACTTAACAATGAGCAGAATATAGAAGGGATCCTGTGGATCTCCCCTGTGGTTACTGGTGTGAAGTGATTTCAAATAGTTTATGGGAAGGTGGGTTTCATTAAGTTTGTATTATACTGCAGGGTTATTTCGAGGAAAGAGCTGCGCCAACTTAAAAGCACTATATAAACATGCATTGTTACTATTACTAGCATTAATCAAAAAATCCTTTATTAGTCACCTACTCTGTGCTGGGGGATACAAGGAACAAAAAATTAACCCCCTGACCTCAAGAAACTCATATTCTTTCAAGGGAAACAACATATGTTTATGAAATAAGTAAATGGATATACAATGAGACTAATGTCCAATGTGAAAGTATTTGCAAATCCTATACTTGATTGCATGCCGCCATGGGGGAGGGGGGAGGGAGGGGAGAAAATTTGAAACTCAAGAGATTGTGGACCTGAATCTTGTAAACTAAAAGTAAATAAACAAATCAATTTTTAAAAAAATAAGTAAATTGAAAATGCGTGCAAAAATACATAAATACAGGGTGTTAGGGAACAGAGCAGGCACTAGCATATTAGGGCATAAGGAAAGGCTTCATGTAAAAGGTGGCACTTGAGATAGTCTCAAAGAAAACTAAGGATTCTAAACGGTGGAGGTGAGACAGGAGAACATTCTAGGCATAGGGTATAGCCAGCGCAAAGGTATGGAGATGGGAGATAATATTGTTGGTGATTTATGATCAAAATATTGAAGGTCAATATAACCAATTATGCTTATTTGAAACTATTTATATGTGAGAGGAAAGAAAGTAGAAGCACCAATTGTAGATGGCCTTTTTAGGAAGATTAGACATGAAGGTAGAAGAGATAAGGGATGAATGTTAGCACAGATGGAAGGATCAAGTGAGGGCTTTGAGGATGGAGGTGATGAGTTTGTAGGGAGTAGGGAAGCAAGACTAGTTGTCACAAAAGATGGCTGGGGACCAAAATATCTGGATGATGGTCATCAGTGCAATGTACCAAGGGGGACTCTATAAAAAGTGTGAACTCCCTGAATCCAAAGTTCCACAAAATCTCTTAGAAATCAATAATATGAGAAGTGATTTGTGTCTTTTCTCATCAAAAAGACTTTTCCTAGATTTAAACCTCATGGTGTCCTAGATTTAAATCTCATGGTTTAGAACTATTTCCTTATTATTCCTCTCAATTTAGAAAATTTGTCTCTTTCCGTGGAAAACATTAAAATCTTGCCTTTTGTGAGTCTGCTGCCTATATGAGGATTCATGAGATTTCAGCAAATCAAACTAAATTCATACTCTAGAGATCAAGATATACACTTGAATTACCAGTATCATATTGGTGTCAAGTAAGTGTCATGTTACTCAGTTGTTTGTATTTCTGTTGGGCTTATATTATTCTCAATCCATGGGATAGGTTAGTGGAATATAAAGCAAAGACATACTACTCCAGGGAAAAAAAGATACAGAACTCTCATTCCATCTTTGGAAGATCTTCATCTAATAGGATTTGGAGACCTCCAGTTAATGTCACATTGACATTGCTATTGGGGAAAATGACAATTCCGACAGAAAATGACTAAATCTTTTCTAAGAATTAGTATGCTTCACAGTATCCTGAACCAGTCCTTTAATAAAAATACATTGGACTTATTCCTTGTCCTTTTCTCCAGCATGGCTGTTGTCTCATTTAGATGAAGTCAACTCCCTCTTTCAATCCACATGAATTAAACTTCACCATCTGTTGAGAAAACTGCCTAGAAGAGCTCATCTGATACTTCAACTTATAAATCAAGGTCATATTTCTCAGTACTTGAATGAAAAGTTGTAAACTGGGGAGCTTCCTTGTGTAAAATAAATGGCCTAGATCCAATCTGATTTAGTCATGTCCTTTGTGTATGGCCCTCAACTGATGGACAGATTGTTGATAAAACACTTAATTTTCATTTCCTTTTCTTGAGGACCTTCATCAACCAGCCTTCTACTTCAAATCACATTATGGTCAATAGGAGGAATCCTGAAAACCCTCAATGAAAAATTCCACATAGTCTGTCAAAATCAAAAACTACAGTCAGTGATTTGGGAGATTCTTTGACCAAGAGACTTTGCCTAACATCTTCATGGTTTAGACTGGTTTTGTGTCTATTCCACAGAATTTAAAATTTTCTTTCCTTTCCATGGAAAACAAAACAGTGAGTCTGGTAACGAGTGTCTGAAGATTTGTGATATTTTAGCATATGAAACTTAGTTTCTTCTCTAGAGTTTGAGACACACACTGACATAATCAGTACCATACTACTGTCAAGTAAATTTCATTGAACATGAGTGTTCGTGTTTGTATTATTCTCAATCCAAAGAATAAGTTAGTTTAATATAAAGGAATGGCAAACTGCCCCAGGGAAGCAAGATAGTGAACTCTCATTCTGTATCTGAAAGACCTTCATTGAGGAATGGAGCCAAGATGGCAGAGTAAAGGCAGGGACTCACCTGAGCTCTCCACTAAAACTCTTGCAAATACATTTAAAAATGACTCTAAACAAATTACACTGAAGGAGAAGAGAGAGGAGGTGAAGGGAAGTGAGTGAACCTTACACTCAACAGAATTGGTTCAAAGAGGGAATAACATACACATGCAATTGGGTATAGAAATCTATCTTACCCTACAGAAAAGTAGAAAGGGAAGGGGATAAGAGAAAGGGGGGGAGTAATAGAAGGGAGGATAGATTGGGGGAGGGAGTGGTCAGAAGCAAAACAGGGAGAGAGTGAAGGGAAGAGAGAAAATAGAATAAATGGGGGTGGAGAGAATAGGATTGAGAAAAATACAGTTAGCAACAGTAACTGTGAAAAAAAAATTGCATCAAATTTTTCTGAAAAAGACCTCATTTCTCAAACATATAGAGAATGGAGTCAAATTTATAAAATTAAGTGCCATTCCCCAATTGATAAATGATCAAAACATGTAATCAGTTTTCAGATGAAGTAATCAAAGCTATCTAACGTCATATGAAAATAATATTCTAACTCACTATTGATTGGAGAAACAAAAATTAAAACAATTCTGAAGTACTATGTGTAAAGATAAAGACAATGCAACTTCAGCTCTTTCATTAGTCAAAGACACCAAAAAGCTTAAAAAACAACAACAACAAACAAACAAACCAGAAACTCACTAGGTTCTGAGCTCACTGATCCTGAGTTCACTCAGCACCCTTCCTCCATTCCTTACAATACAATACCATCAGTGGAATGATGAGGTTAGAAGCCAGATTATAAGAAGTTAAGGAGAGGAGAGGATTGGTTAATAGGACAGAAAAGGTAAATGACAAATGTTGGAGAGGCTGTGGGAAAAATGAGACTTTATTACACTATTGGTAGAGTTGTGACCTGATTCAACCATTCTGTAGCACAATTTGAAACTGTGCCCAAATGGCTATAAAACCATGCACACCTGTGTTGCCCTAGCAATACCGCTACTAGGTCTATGTTCCAAAAGAGACAAACAGGAAAAGGAAAAGGACCAATGTGGACAAAAATATTTATAGCAGCTCTTTTCTGGGGGTAAAAAATTCAAAATTGAGGGGATGCCCATCAAGTGGAGAATCACTTAACAAGTTGTGGTATGTGATTATGATAGAATACTATTGTACTATAAGAAATGATGAGCAAGATGATCTCAGAAAAACCTGGACTTACACAACCCGATGCAAAGTGAAACGTACTGTGTGCAAAGTAACAGCAATATTGTGTGATGATCAACTGAGAATGACTTAGCTATTCTCAGGGATACAGCAATCCAAGACAACTCTAGAGAACTTATGATTTAAAATGTTCTCCATTCCCAGAGAAAGAACTGATGGTATCTGAATACAGATTGAAGCATTTTTTTACTTTTTAAATTTTTTTTGAGTTTTTTGGTCTATGTTTTCTTTCACAACATGGAATATTGATACGTTTTGCATGACTACACATGTATAACCTATATAGAATTGCTTGCCTTCTCAATGGTGGGGTTGGGGAGGGAAAAAAGCTTTGGACTCAAAGCTTTAAAAACAAATATTAAAAATTATTTTTACATGTAACTGGGGAAAAATAAAATAGTAAATAAATACAAAAAAAGGGGGGGGAGGGAAGACCATCTAATAGGAAGTATAGACTTCTAGTTGATGTCAAATTTATGTAAGTATTGAGAAAATGACAGTTCTCAGAAAAATACTAAATCTTTTCTAAGTGTTATTTTGCTTAATAATACAAAAGACTATTCCTTGAGTAAATACATTAAACACATTCCTCATTCTTTTGTCTAGTATGGTGGTTTTTATAGTTCAATGAAGTCAACTCTGTCTTTCAATCTACAGGAATCAAATCTTTCGTTCTGTTGTTAATAAAAGTGCCCAGGAAAGGTACCTGATATGTCAACAAACAAAATGCAGTGGAATCTCTCAAACCCTTGATAGAAAATTTCAAATTGGGAAGTTACTTTGAATCAAATAAATGTCCTAGAACCGTTACAATTCTTTTCCCTACTATTGTGCTATAAGAAATGGGAAGGAGATGGACTTCATAATTACCTGGAGAGGCTTATACAAATTGATGCTAAGTGAGAAGAGCAGAACCAGG
>JAQQSU010007196.1:0-13292 GCA_028627135.1 Pseudochirops cupreus | reverse complement strand
ACACCAAAACGAGTTGTCCCCAAGACACAGGTCTAACAGGGATTTACAACTCTCCTGAACAAAAATATTCAATGGCTCCCTGTGGCCTTTAGGATATGGAAAATAAAAGAAATATATTTGTAGCATCAAATTATTTGAGCATCATATATTAAAATTTTGTCCTTGAAGAACCATTAGATTTTGTCATGGTTTACTAAATTATACTCGGTCTTGGCTTTTAGCTTTTAGCAGCTTTTAGCAGCATTATTACCAGGAGAATCTCTGTAACTGGACTAGGAGCTAAAGATGGTTGAAAAAATATCTCCACAGGCCTGTCCTGATCCATTCACAGCTGTCTGAGAGGTGCACAGGAAATGCTTGTGAGATCCCCAGAGATCACAGATACCGCCAAAGGACCTGATACCCCTAAAACTACGCTTTATTGGGTGTCTTTATTCACTTATTGTTACTTTGCTTATTATGTCAGTCATGTGCATGTTCTAGACCTGTCGCCTGTTGTATAAGCTGCTTATCATTTCTGCTTATACTGATGTCATTGTAGGAACTGAGGCCCTTATACTGCATGTTTATTTTTCTCAAAGCAGGCAGAGAATACATATGGAGCTTCAGTTGGAACCAAGCTCCCTTTGGGAATAGGTTGCATAGTTAATGTACTTTCCAAGAGGATTTGATGTTACTCCATTATCATATCACCTGGACAAAGAAAATATCACTATACCAGACCACTCCTAGCTATAATAGACCACCGGGGGCTATCTAGACAAAAGAATCTGTCTCTACCCAAGCTTGAGTAGGAATATAATGGGCTTCCTCACTTTAGAGTAAATTCCTTGCAAGCTTGGGTGGGGCCTGAACCAACAAAAGGAGAGTCAATGCGATGTTATTATCAGTATTGTCCTTCTGAAGAAAAACTGAGCTTAAAAGTCAAGACTTTGGAAGAAGAGGGGTGTGGGAGGAAGAACTCCGAACCTCCCTAAGATATTGGCTATAAATAATCATTTTTCATAATGCACATAGGACAAAATGTTTTATAAACTTTATTACCAATATTGGTCTAATATAGGTCTTTTCCTGTGATAGTCTCATAGCTGCATAGTGAAAGAATAGCTACTATTGCTAATATCATAACATGTGAAAAGCAACATCATATCTTGAATCATTTTTAAACCCAATTGAAAAAAAAAAGCTAGGTGGATAGAGTGCTGGGTCTGGAGTCAGGAAGACTGATCTTTCTGAATCTAAATCTGGCCTCAGACACTTATTAGCTGTGGGACCTTGGGCAAACCACTTACCTCTGGGGTTTTTTTTGCCTCAATTTCTTCATCTGTAAAATGAGCTGGAAAAGGAAATGGCAAACCACTCCATTATCTTTGCCAAGGAAACTCCAAATGGGGTCATGAGGCATCAGACACATAAGAAAGACACAACAACAATAACAAATCTTGGCTTTGTTACTTAACTGCCTATGCGACCTTCTCTGGGTCCCATTTTTTTCACTTGTAAAATGAAAAATTAGATGGCCTCTAGGGTCCTCTCTAGCTATAAATTTATGATCTTGTGGTCCTACATCCACATAGGGCTTCTTCAATCCTGCTCCCCTTTCCACCAGCAGCTCAGCTTAGTTTCAGCTCCACACAAGATGCCCCACCCAGAATAAGCTCAGCACTTCAGATCTCATCACCATAATCACTCAGCCTCCATATTCAGCACCTTCCCAAGTTCTTCACCTTACTTCACTTTTTTCTCCCCTGGAAGGTGGAGCCCTAAACTCCCCCCAATCCCCACTAGCTTTCCTTTAGGGGGGACAAAATCTGGACTTGGCACCTCACTCTACTTTCAGTTCTGTTTTGTTTCAATTCCACAGAACAAGGTACACACCATGGGACCATGGGTGTCCCCTTCCCTCTTTCCCGTAGTATTTCCTTCTTTTAATTATTTGCTAATTATTCAGTAGCTACAAAGCATTTTCCTCACAACAGCCCTGTGAATTAGGAAGCGCAAATATTATGATACTCATTTTATAGATGAGAAGACTGAGGTTCAGAGGAATGACAGCTAGGTGGTGATGGGGTCATGGGACCTGAACTCCTAAAAGGAAAAGACCATATCTTTGGGATCTGGACCCCAAAGCCCCTGAACCCAGATCTCTGGCATTCATTCATCTGAGACACCGGAAGTATCCCAGTCTGTAAGCCCGTTAACCACCCTTTCACTGTGGCTCTCCAGCCACTTCAACTCCTTCCACTGTCTGCAACTGGCCCAATCCAAGGCTATTTACCACCCCTTAATCCCATATAGATCTTTCCAGTCTTTTTCTGTATAAAAATATCAGTCCCATCCTCATCAAATACTCAAATTCTTTAAGTCTGACCCACTTGTATTAGTGTCACAAATAGCCCAAACTCATTAGGAATCTTGCTCACCCAACTCATGTCTCAATAAACCTGCTACTTTGACTGAAAGAAGGCTTGAGTATCAAATTCTTTTAAGGCAGACCCCCATCGTGTATTTCAGGATTCCTAGGACCCCTAGACCTCAACAGGAGCCACAGCGGATAAAGCAGTGGGCTGAGAATTGGGAAGATTCATCTTCCTGAGTTCAAATCCAGTCTCCTATACTTACTAGCTGTGTGATCCTGGGCAGATCACTTAACCTTGTTTGCCTCAGTTTCTTCATCTGTAAAATGAGCTGAAGAAGGATATGGTAAACCGCTCTACTACCTTTGCCAAGAACCCCTCCCCCAAAAAGGGGTCGTGAAGAGTCAGAAACAGCTGAGTGACAAGAATGATAATAACAATTAGCTTGCTTTGTATAGATTTGTTTCCATACTGTCTCCCCCAATAAATTGTGGCTCTTTGAAGGCAAGGACAGACTTTTGTCTCTTTTCATATCCCCAGTACTTAGCTCAGTTTAGCACAGTATGTGGCGCATAGTAGGGCTTAATAAATGTTTATTGTTTGATTGACTGGTGTTCCCTCCCCCCCCTTTCCAATATATTTGGGTGTGGTCTTACCCCATTGGATTATGAGTTCCTTGAGTGCAGAGATTGGTTTTTCTTTTTCCTATTTTATCCTCGTGCTTAGCATAGTGCCTAGCACATAGTAGGTGCTTAATAAATTGTGAGGTTCACATTGCAAGCGGTTGTATCATGCCACAGGGAAGTGTTTGAGGCCCGGGAATTAATTGGGTCATGTGGAGGTCAGGCCATATTGCACTGTCCCCCGCCAGGGGATACTGCATTGTTCAGGACTCTCTTACGTGGGGTTACCCTCTGTTCCTGATTGGCGTCTCCACACCTTGGGGCCTTCATACCCTTGTAATTGCACTCCCCCTCTCACAATTCTGTTCAGCTGGGCTCTATCACGTGTGGTAGATGGATCTGGGGTCTATTTAAGACCTAGGGCTGGGTGGTATCTTTGGAAGCCTGCCTTAGTATATGGCTTTAAGGCTTCCCCATGGAGAGATCTTAATAAACTTTTCTGTTTAGAACTCAGAACCATGACTTTTCTGTTCCTGAAAGGTACACTAGCATCGTTGAGTTGTGTGTGTAACCGGTTGCCTCTGCTGGTAAGTTAGGGCACTCTAAGAGAGAACCCTGACAATAAATGTGTATTGAATTGAAAGAAATTCAAAGCTAAAGCATCTTGAAGAGGAACATTTAGGTTCTGCCCAGTAGGACCACAAGTGGATCTTTTGCACTGACTGCTAGATTGTCTGTCTTTATTCATTTCCATCTGCTTAGACAGGCTGGAAATAGATGGCTGGAAAGAATTATGGCACTGTCTAACGTGATGTAACAAGATGTCATCTCTGTAACGCTTAACACATAAAATGGATTTACAGGAAGAATGAAAAGGAAAAAGAAACTCAGGAGCCCCAGGGAGCCCTTGACTCAGATGAAAACCACCAGCTTTTGTTTTTGGAACGTCACAAAGCCAAATGGTATTTTACTTAGAAGAACATGGAAACAGCCTTATGTTTCATGGGTTGTAGACACCAGAGTAAAAGTCTGCTAATGAGGTCCAGTTAAGTTCATGAGATCATAGATTTAGGGCTGGGAGAGGTCTTGGGACTTGTCGAGTCCAATTCTTTCACTTTGCAGTTGAGAAAACAGAGGCCCAGAGAGGCTAAATAACTTGCTCTGGGACACACAGATAGTAAGAGACAGAGGCAGGATTGGAACCCAGCTAGGTCTTTGTGATTCCAAACTTTTTCCATTGTACCACACTGTTTCTTTATGTATCACATAAGTCCACACAGACACACATACACATGTACATTCTGACTCTTTCACACACTCACACACACACACACACACACACACACACACACACACACACACACCCTTAGAGATACAGGGCCCTCCAGATGTACAAAGGCACAAACACAAACTCACAAGCCCAGTGATACACATACTAAGGCAGACACATACAAACAAACGTGACGGTCCATCTTCTACCTTCATGACTTTGTCCAGGCTGCCCAACATCCCCGGAAATGCTCTCCCTCCTCACCTCTGTCCCTTGGAATCCCTAGGATCCTGCAAAGCTCAACTCCCATACCTTTTTAATCAACCAATCTATAAGCATTTAGTAAGCACCTCCTATGTACCACGCTCTGTGCTGAGGACCTTACAGCTCTTTTTAACTGCTGGTGCTCCACTAATTACATTATGTGTCTCCTCTTGTGTGTATGTTACATTTATTCATATGCATATATATTTTTTTCCACGCAATGGAAGGTAAACTCTTTGTGATCAGGACCTGCCTTGTAGGCATTAATAAAGCCTTGTGGATTCATTGATATATACACACGTACACACACACACACGCACACAATGCCCCTCCATGCATATACACACAGATACACACAAAGACACTCATCATTTTTAAATAAATTCACAGCCTAACAGAAATTAAAGAACTCACGTAAAAATAAGTCAGGTGGGTGAGCAGGGATTTCATGCCAATGCTCTTCTGGTAAACATCTGCAAATTTGTCATGAGCCTTTTGCTGGTACCTCTTATGACTTGAGAATATAATGGAAAAGACAAACTGAAAAGGGAGTCAGAGTTGAAAAAAAAATCCTACAAATCTTCCCACTCCTTTCTTTTTTACAGGCAGATTCCAATGGGATCTGAATACTATTCCAAGCCATCTTGTCTGCAGGGGTTTCATCACTCAGGCTGCAGGAATAGTCATTTCCTCTGACCCCAATCACAGATCACTCGGCACATGCTTAAGTTTTTATTTTTCCTTTGTAGCATGTCAGAACTGCTTGTTCAGCTATGTGTCATCCTGTATGAGTGGCCTTGTCCTTTGCAGTCTAGATCCCTGTGGGACACACTTTGAAGCCCTGGTCTTGGTGGTTGTGGAGGGTAAGTGTATGGGATAGGAGTAGAAGGATTCTGGGCCATAAGGACCCTGAATCCTGTTCTGGGTAAATTGGAATAGAAAGAGTTTTAAGACAGTTCAGGATAATAGATTAAAAGAGACCCAACTTTTAATTGATTACCCTCTCTGAAGGTGAGTTCAGTAGATAAACTGAATATATCCCAACAACGGGGAAAGCAGGATAAGTAAGAGGCAGGTAAGTGGTGCAGTGGATAGGGCTCAGGGCCTAGAGTCAGGAAGACCTAAGTTCAAAGCTGGCCTCAGACACTTACCAGCCGTGTAACCCTGGGCAAGTCACTTAACACCAATTGCCTCCAAAAATAAAATAAAGTATTAGATGGATTGTGTTGGTGACAGACAGGCATTTTCATTTCAGTGATGTTTCTTATTCTATAGTGAGCATTCAAGGCATGAGCTAATGTCAGGAGAGAAAGAGAAGGAAGACAAGTATGGAAATAACAGCAAAAAGGCCAGGAATTGAAAACAGGTTGTGAAGGGCTTTAAATGGCAAACAGAGAAGTTTTCATTGGATTCTAGAGGCAACAGGGAGCCACTGGCATTAACTGGGTAGAACAGTGCCATAATCAGATCTGTGTTTTAAGAATTTCACTTTGACAGTTGAGTAGAGAATGGATTAGAAAGAGGAGATACCAGAAGGAGATACCACATTACTGTTACATTAACCTGTCTTAGACCAGGACACCAGGAAAGGAGCTCGATTTGGGCATGCCTCTTTCAGAGGTCAATTTTACAAATTAATTGAAGGCAGAATCAGTTAGAATACCTCATACACATGTAGCATCTTTCTTCCTAGGCCTATTCTTTGGAAAGATGACCATAACTTACATTATATGGTGCTTTATAGGTACACATACATATTTGAGTCTCATGCCCATACGTGTACACACACAAACACACAGATATACACATATCTATAAATTCGCAGGATTAGTCTTCTTATCCTCATTCTACAGATGAGAAAGTTGTTTAGTCATTTTTCAGTCATGTCTGAGTCTTCATGACTCTGTTTGGGGTTTTCTTGGCAAAGATACTAGACTGCTTTGCCATTTCCTTCTCCAGCTTATTTTACACATGGGGAAACAAAAGCAAACAGGGTTAAGTAATTTGTCCATGGTCACACAGCTAAAAAGTGTCTGAGACCAGATTTGAACTTAGGAAGAAGAGTCTTCTTGTCTCCAGGCCTGGCATTCTATATACTATGCCTAGGCACCTAACTGCCTCCTACAGATGAGAAGGAACCAGGTTCAGAAAGTGACTTGTTGAAGGTCACACGACTAGTCAAGTTATGAAACTCATATTTGAACCTAGTTTATCTGATCCCCAGTTCAATGCTTTTTTCCAAGTTCAATTCTGCCTCTTTGCACAATGGTACTTCCCTTCTACCTAAAATGAAGTTGGTAGACCTCAATGTCCCCCTACACGACATAATCATTTTCAGCTCCATTCTATGGATCTTTGTGCACTCTACTTACTGCTGCCTGGAATGTCCTCTCTTCACCTCTCTGCCTAACCAGATTTTGCACATTATTCAAAGCCCAGCTTTTGTCCCACGGCTTCCATGAGGTCCTCTGTGATCTGGTACACATTAATCTCTCTTCTCTGAGCTCCTGTGGCATTTACAATGCAGACCTTGTGATTTAACTGTTGAATGTCTACTGCCTTTTATTCTTTCATTTTATAGGCATAAAACATTGAACAAGATATTAAAGCTAAAAGGAGCCCTTCAGATCATCTAGACCAGTGGTTCTCAATCTTCCTAATGCCACGACCCTTTAATACTCGTATGTGGGTGTATCTGCATGTGGGTGGACCTGCCTGGAGACAGATAGAGGAGCAGTATCTTGGTTCCTAAGACCATCGGAAACATGTGTTCTCCACTGGTCTTAGGCGACCCCTGTGATCCCTGTGAAAGAGTCATTAGACCCCCAAAGGGGTCTTGACCCACAGGTTGAGAACCACTGATCTAGACCAAACCCCCTTAGTTACAGATGAGAAAATGAAGTGAAGCGTTAAGTGATTTGCCCAGAAATACAAAGGTGACAGGTCAAAGAGCCAGGCTTCAAACTCTGGGTTTTAAGTGGAATATCTGATCCCAGATCTTGTGTTCTTTCCCTAGTGGTTATGTGACTTCTCCCCACCTAGAGAGTAGAGCTTCTAGAAAGTGTGGGCTATCTTGTTTTCATCTTCATCATCATCATTATTATTTCTTCTGAACATGACAAATACCGCCCCAAAAGAGAATTTACATATATAAAACAAAACGTAAAAGAAGATTGCCCATGAAACTATGAGTTCTACACTATTTACTTTTTTAAAGTGTGTAATAAACTTAACACACTACTTTCAAAGCTGTACTGCTTATCTGTTTCCTTCTCAACTTCCTTAATGTTCTTCTGTGCATTAAAAATAAAACTTTCAAAGGCCTTCTTTCCTTTTCTTCCTATTTTTGTTTTCACTACTGCTATCCTCTATCTGCGCCCCACCCATTAAAAACAAGAATAAAATAAAGTGCAGCCCTTTGACTGAATCCAGATTTAGGTCTTTCATTTGAGGACCTAGAGGGCCACATGTTGCCTTGAGGCCAGAAGTTCCCCACCCCTGCTCTAACCACTCAGTTTTTCAACCTGCTTTCTTCCTGTGACCTAATACTCCACCCCATCTCAACCACAAATGTGCTACCCAAATGTTTAAAAATTCCAAAATTCTCTTATATAATGATCTATTGATTTTTCATCTCTCCCTCTGCCTTCTCTTATCATACCCTTATCTTCCAAGCACACCATGACTTCCATTTCCTTGATTCTTCAATTCTCTCCCAGGTTATCTCCTCTGAACTAGCTCCTCTCTCTTCTTTTCCCCATCTTGAACCTTTGCTAAAACAATTACACTTCATACTATTGTCTTCTCTTGAGTCCCTAGCTCCTTTATCATTTCATGAATTGTGTCTTGCCAAGTCTCAGCCTGGGATGACTTCCACTATCAACTAGCTTTGCTCTTACACATATGGTGTTCATTGAAGGTAGAGAAAATCATACAACTCTTCCATGTCCACCATAAATTCATGTTACACAACCTCAAATGGGCCCTTATTGCTGCTCATCAACTCGCTATCCCACTCTCCATAATGGCTCTTCTACATCCTTTCATCCCTCCTCAATGGGAGATGAAAGGAGAGGGAAACTCTCCCTCTCTCTACCCTCTTAACTGAGAATTTTGCCTCATATATTACTAAAAATATTGAGGCCATTTTGACATAAGCTACTTCTTTTCTTACTCATCTTCTATCACTCAGATGCCTTCTGCCACTATCTCCCTCTTTCACCTCTGTCTTATATGATGAAGTGGTCTTACTCCTTACCAAGATTAACCCCCTCTACCTATTCAGGTAATCCTATTCTATCCCAGATTGCACTCTCTTATCACTTATTTTCAGTCTCTTCCTGTTTATTGGCCCATTCCCTACTGTCTACAAACATGTCCATGTTACTGTTATCTCAAGAACCCCCACTCCATCTTCCCGTCTCTGCTAACTATTGTTCAATATCTCTCCTTCTCTTTATATTTGAACTCCTTGAAAAGGCCATCTACAAAGGGTGCCTCCATTTTCTTTCACTCTCTTCTTAACCCCTTAAAATCCAGCTTCTGACCTCATAATTCCATTGAAATTGCTCTCTCCAAAGTTGCCCATGATCTCCTAATTGCCAAATTCAATGGCTTTTTTCTAAATCTTCATTCTCCTCAACCTTTCTGTATCCTTTATACTTTGCTCACCCTCTGATCCCTAATACTCTCTTCTCTCTAGCTTTTCAAGACACCACTGTCTCCTGGTTCTCCCCCTACCCATAACTGCTTATTCTCAGTCTCCTTTGCAGGCTCTTCATCTAGAATGTTCCCTCTAGCCATAGGTAAGCCATAGGGTTCTATCTTGGGCCCTCTTCTCTTCTCCCTCTATACTAGTTTACTTGGTGATTTCATCAGCTCCCATAGATTTAATCATCATCTCCATTCTCTCAAATCTAACTATTCTGCACCAAACTCTCTGCTGACCTCCATTCTTGCATCTTCAACCGTCTTTCAGACATCTTGAACTGGATGTACATTAGACCTCTTAAACTCAACATGTCAAAAAAACAAACTCATTATCTTTTCCCCTAAACACTTTCCCACCCAGCCATTCCTCATCCCCCTCTTTGAACTTTCCCACAGAATGCTCAGGCTTGTAAACTAACTGTCATCTTTAGCTTCTCACTATCTCTTACCTCCCCACATCTAATCTGTTTGCCAAAGCCTGTTGATTTCACCTTTGTAGCATCTCTCTAACAGGCACCATTCTCTCCTCTGACACAGCCACCACTCTAGGGCAGCCTCTATCACCTCACACCTTTATCATTGTAATAGTCTTTAGGTAAGTCTGCCTGATATGGTCTCTCCCAACTCCAATTCATCCTCCATTCAACCTGGGATTTTCCTGAAGTTCAGGTCTGACTATATTACCCTCCTGCTCGATCAACTTCAACAGTTCCCTATTGCCTTCAGGATCACACACAAAACAAAGTCCTTTGTTTGGTATTCAAGACACCTCATAACCTAGCCCTCTCCTACCTTTCCATTCCTCTGATGCAATGGTGCCAGTCTCCGTGTTGTTCCAGGAACAAAACATCCCATCTCTTGCCTCTGGGCGTTTTCTCTGTCTGTCCCCCTTGCCTGGAATGCTCTCTTTCATTCTCATTTACCTACTTTCCTGGCTTCCCTTAAATCCCAACTAAAATCCATCTTGTATAGGAAGCCTTTCCCAACTTCTCTTAATTCAAGTGTTTTCCCTTATTTCCTATTTATCCTAGATCTAGCTTGTTTGTTTTCTCCCTCATTGGCTTTTGATCTCTTTGAAGGCAGGAAATGTCTCCCAACTGTCTTTTGCTTCTTTCTGTATCCCCAGTGCTTAGTACAACGCCTGCTACACAGCACACACTTAAGGAATGTTTACTGACTAGCTGCCCCTAAGTCTAGCTGCTTATTATGCCTTTTTCTTGTCTTGAACTGCTCATTACTGACTTTTTTTGTTGCATTTTTAAATTAACTTATATTTCATATATCACAACAGTATCTACCTACATTCGAAAGATGGTGTTAAACATTTGAGAGGATATCCAGTTTACAGAAGGCATGCTTCCTTATTTAAGTTTTCACATACAGATTGGACACTTTGCATTTTAATCCTATGGTCCACAGATTGGGAGCTACTAATATTCCTTTCTATTTCCCAGTTCTATGATTCCATAGACTATGTTTAAGGTTCTGTCTCTGACATTTTTGCCCCTCTCTACATTTTAAAAAATATTTATTTCATTAAATATTTCTCAATTACCTATAAAAAAAACTTTAACATTCATTTTTAAAATTTTGAGTTCCAAATTCTCTCCCTTCCACCCCTTGAGAAGACAAGCAATATAATATTGATTATACATGTGAAATTACGCAAAAGATATTTCCATATTGGACACACTGGACACAAAATAAAAAAATTATGCAAAAGATATTTCCATATTGGACACACTGTAAAAAAAATGTGGAATTATGCAAAAGATATTTCCATATTGGATACACTGTAAAAAAATGCAGGCGAGAAGAACAAATTTTTAAAAAGTATACTTCAATCAGCACTCAGAGTTCATCAGTTCTTTCTCTCTGGAGGGATGGATAGCACTTTTCATCATGGGTCCTCTGTAATTGTCATGGATCGTTGATCAGAGCAGTCTTTCACAGTTGATCATTTTATGATTTTGCTGTATACAACATTCTCTTAGTTCTGCTACTTCACTTTGTAACAGTTCATATAAGTCAGATTTTTATGAAATCATTTTGCTCACTGTCTCTGACATTTATTAGATATGAAAGCCATAACCTCTCTGAATCTCAGTTTCCAAATTGACTTCTTTTCTGCTCACAAACATTGTGTACCCTCCAAGCAACATAATAACATAGTGGTCACTCTGAAAATATTTGTTGAATGGAATCAAAACCTGGGCAGTATCTCCCTAATACTGGAAGTCACAATGCAGCTCTGCTGATAGCTAATAGTCATTAAACATGTATTAGGTGCCTACTATGTGCCGGGAGTAGCTAGGCAGCAGTGGATAGAGCACTGGCGTTAGAGTCAGGAAGATTCCTCCTCCTGAATTCAAATACAGCCTGAGACACTTCCTAGTTTTGTGTCCCCAGGCAAGTCATTTAATCCCATTTGCCTCAGTTTCCTCATCTGGAGAAGGAAATGGTAAACCTTTCCAGTATCTTTGCCAAGAAAATCTCAAATGGGGTCATGAAGAGCCGTACACAACTGAAATGACTGAACGACGTGTGGCAGGTACTATGCTAAGAGCTGGGAATAAATGTAAGAAAAAGAAAGATGCTCCTTGCCCTCAAGGAGATTACAATCTAACAGGAGAAGCCAATACACAACAGGAAGGTGAAAAGGAAGTAGGGGATGGAGGGGAGAGAATCAGAGGGTACCCAGTCCTGGGCATGATGTTCTTGAAGTCAAAACCAAGCAGCAGAGCAGCTGATGGAAAATGAAGTTAACTGGAAAGTCTAAGTCCTTTATAAAGGGAAGCCTTGAAAGGAGTTGATTGTTCTGATCCCCCAATCCTCTAATCAGAAGGGAGAGGAAGCTGAGGATTGCTAAGGAAGTGTGGATGATGCAGGTGATGAGTTTATGCTGGGGGAGGCATAATGAAATCCTGGACCAGCTTTTTTGTCTCATTCTGCATCCCTGCTTTCATCATACAGCAATGTTCTGCAAACACTTGCACTGCCTTGTACCATGTTAGGCAACAACTACACTTTGTTTTCTCCACCACCACCACCCCCAGTATTGTTTTTGACAATTCAAATACACACAACCACACCAAAAAAACCTCACAAAATTAAAATATTTTAGTCCATATCCAAACTGTCCAGTCTCCAACATTACATTGCATAACAGAAAACACCACCCTATACAATATGATAAGTTAGCATTCATACACACTCTGATGGTAACCATCTATCTACCTCTTCTTTAGACCCAAGAATTTTTACCTTTAATTTTGTTGCAGTCATAGACATAATATTAATGACATTGATATATTTTGAAATAAATTTGAAGCAGATACAGACTATCAAAAGACATCAACTATTCAGAATATAAAGTATACTACTAATGTCGATATTTAAAGATTTTTAAAAATAATTTTTAGTGAGAGCAGAAAGGTTTTTATACTATTAATAAATACTTAAATTATTTCACTTTTAGATATGTTTTAATGTCTATTTTTATATTTCACAATGCAACATATTAGTAGTACATGAAGATAATTTATAAATAAACTTTTTTTCTGATGGATATACACTGTCACAATTATTTAGGGAACACTGGCCTAAGACAATGAGATTTTAAGTGACTTGTCCGTGGTCACACAGCTAACCAAGTATCACGGGCCAGGCTTCTCTAAGCCAAGCTACTTCTCCATAACTCCTTACACTGAGCTGAAATCTGCCTCCTTTTGTGTTATATTACATATAATATAAAGTATTCATATTATCATTTATAACATAAATTATGCCTACTACTTCTAGTCATGCCCCCACAAAGCAACAGAGAATGAAAAAGTGTGTTTCCAAATCCAAATTTACTATTTTTGAGGACTCAGAGATAGTAATTAAGATGCCTAGTTTAGGTGGCACAACTGGGGGAAAAAAGCTAAATTCAGAAGAAGACCTAAATTCAAATCCTGCCTCAGATAATTACTGACTGTGTGACTCTAGGCAAGTCACTTAACTTTTCGCATCCTCGGTTTCCTCACCTATAAAATGAGGCTAATAACAGCATCTACTGCTGTTGAG
>JAQQSU010007195.1:0-13292 GCA_028627135.1 Pseudochirops cupreus | reverse complement strand
GGGCTTCTCCTGGCCACCCTGGAGCTAAGCCATAGTTTCAGACCAGGCTGGTTTCAGCTCCCAGTGCTTTGCAATGAGCCCTTCCTGTCTACCTGCTGTGCTGCCTCCAGTGGGAGCTTTGTTTCTCTGTACTTTTGTGGGTTCTGGAGCTCTAAAATTTGTTTAGAGTCATATTTTATAGGTATTTGAGGTGGCTATGGAAGGAGCTATGGAGTTTTCCTGCTTCTACACTGCCATCTTGACACTGCCCCCATCATAATTGGTCCTAATCAATGTGCAGATTTATGTCAATATAGTAGTTGTAATATATTAATTTGCAGGATGTTTGCATGTTAATACTATACCTATATTACTAAAATATATATGTATGTGTGTGTGTATGTGTGTGTGTGTGTTTGTGTGTGTACCCTCACTGTAGTACATGTGTTTGTATTGCACACCCTCTGGGAACTACTCTTTGCAGCTTGAGCTTTTATTAGCAGGTTTAGTCGCCCAGACGGAAGTTCCTCAAATTCAAAGGCACCCTTAGTGTCCCGGCTCCTAAAACTATAACTTATAAGGTCTACCCATAAATTTACCTTTAATAATCACCCAGTAGGTACAATTAGCTCAAAGAAAAGGTGTTCTCTAAAATTATATATGTGTATGTAGCTGTATATGTAGATATAGACATACACACACATATATGCATATACTACACAGACACAGACACATACATATACAACACTAACTATAAAACATTTTCCTCTATTAGCCTGGAGTATATTTTCTTTAATAGATACAGACACTGCCCATGGGAAGAATGGGTACAAACACATGTAGGGAACACACATGGTCATGAAAGTCTTCTCTCCAGTACTGCAGAATACCACCTATCCTTTCTCTTCTAATGGAGTCCTCATGCTGCTCCCCTCTGGGGCCAGCATTTCTGCTAGGTAGGGTACTCTGCTGGTCTTACTGGGTCTACTCTCCTCAGGTCAGCTCTCAACTGGGAAGATCAGTGATCTGTTGAAACCATAGTAAGTTCTCTTTCCTGATGATGTTAGAATTCTAGGTCCTTGAATCTGTTTCCTACCTTGAATGCTGCCCCTCTAGAAAAGTTGTGTTTTTGTTCCCTGGCTTGTACTACTTGACATTCTGAACTGCTTAACTTGATAGTGTTTCTTCCTAGGCAAGAAGGAAGACATGTTGTGTGGGAAGAAGTGTGCTATGGATAGGTAGAGGAGATAAAAGGAAATCCTCTCACTACCAAGAAGCCATCACCAGGGTAACACTCCACAAAGCTGTACCCTGTCACAAACTCCTACTGAGACTAGTAGATTTGTTGTTGTTCAGTCATTTCAGGTGTGTCCAACTCTGCGAGTTGGAGTCTTCTTGGCAAAGATACTGGAGTGATTTGCTACTTCCTTCTCCATCTCATTTTATAGATGAGGAGACTGAGGCAAATAGGGTTAAGTGACTTGTCCAGGGTCACGTTGCTAGGAAGTCTCTGAGATCAGATTTTAACTCAGGAGGATGAGTCTTCCTATCTCCAGGCCCAGAACTCTATCCATTGCACCACCTAGCTGCCAGCTAAAAGATTTAGCTTTCTAAAAACCAGAAGAGGAATAGTCAATTGTCATCTATCCAATGATCAGTTGTCCTAATTCTATCAAGGAAACTTTCCCCCACTTAATAAAGGAACAATAGGGTATAAAGATGTCTTTGAACTTTGCTTGTGCATTAATATATTAACTGCTCTTTAATTTCTACAATGCTATCAATTAGAAGGAGGCCCAAATCCTTTCTACCACTATACATATGAACATAGACATGATTTATTATAGTTGCAAATTCTTCTGACCCTCTAAATACCTCTGCAATCATTCCACCTCTTTACTAGTTTACTAAGTATGGGGTGCTGAGAGAACCTCATACAAATCCCTTTCCCCAAAACCCTTTCTGACCCAGGCCTCCCAAAATAAAACTCTGACCTTGATCTTAATCAGCAGTACTCTCATTCATCCTGTTTCTCCTCAATTAATTTGTCTTACAGAAAGAATGCATTCAGTGTATCCTATAATCTGAAATTATCTTTCACGTACTTACTGGGTTCTAGTAGACAATCTAAAAGAAGTAGAAAACTGAAGAACATCTATTTTTTTTAGTTGTAGGGCAGAGCTGTGATTTCACTGACCTGAACGTTCCCTTGTGAAGAAACCTCATCCACCAAAACAGAGAAGCAAGTGTCCTGCAACCTTAAAAGTTGCCTGGGGTATTGAGTGATTGGGGCAGCTAGATGGTACAGTAGGTGGAGTGCCAGGCCTGGAACCAGGAAGACTCAGCTTTCTGAGTTCAAATCCAGCCTCAGACACTAGCCCCATAACCCTGGGCAAGTCACTTAATCCTGTTTGCCTCAGTTTCCTCATCTATAAAATGAGATGGAGAAGGAATGACAAGCCACTCCAGCAGCTTTGCCAGGAATACCCCAAAGAGGGTCACAAAGAGACAGACATGACTGAAAAATGAGTCCACAACAAATTGAGTTACTTCTCCAGGGGCGCCCAGACAATAAATATAATAGGTGGGACTTTTTTGTACAAGTGACTGTGCCAGACCCTGAGATTACAAACACAGATGCAACACACACCCTGCTCCTAAAGAGCTTACAACATTGTGGATGACTAGATTATTGGCCAAATAAATATGAGCAAGTAATTTTTAAAAGAAAGAAATCCAAGCTATCAACAATCACATGAAAAAATGCTCTAAATTACTAATAGTTATACAAACTAAAACAATTCTAAAGTTCCACCGTATTTGGTGAAAGTGACAAAAAAGTAAAATGACAAATGTTGAAGGGATTGTGGGAAAATAGTTATACTAAAGCACTCTTGGTAGAGCTGTGAAATGATCTACCAATTCTGGAAAGCAATTGAAAACTACAACCAAAAAAAAATCACTAAACTGCATAGCCTTTGATCCTAGGCCAAAGAAAATTTTTAAAGGGGTAGGGGAAGGGAAAGAGCCAAACATACAAAAATATTCATAGTAGTTCTTTTTTTCTAGAGGCAAAAAACCCTGGAAACTAAGGAAGTATGCAACTATTGGGGAGTGGCTAAACAAATTATGCTAAATGAATGAAATGGAACATTATTGCACTGTAATAAATAATGAAATGGGCAATTCAGAAGAAACTAAGATGACCTCTATGAGCTGAAAAAGAGTGAAGTAAATAAAATTAGGAGAATAACTTATACAATGACAGCAACATTAAAAAGAAAAACAGCTTTGAAAAAAATAGAACTCTGATTAATGCAATGACAAACCATGATTTCAGAGGATCCCAAAATGAAGTTCACTACCCATCTTCTACCAGATAGGTGATGGACTCAAAATGCAGAATGAGACTTATTATGGACATGGCCAATGTGGGAATTTGTTTTGTTTGATTACACATATTTATTATGATGTTGAGGGAAGTGGGAGGGAGAAGAAATAGGTGTCTGTTAATTGGGAAAAAATAATTAAATTAAAAACTAATCAATGGGTTGAAATTAGTTAAAGATGAGCTAAAAACTTGCTAAGAAATATAGGAAAGTGAGGAAAGTAACAAAGGAGAGAGTTCTAGGAAAAGTGCTATAATTAATTTGAAGAGGGAGAAATTTAATTTTCATCTGAGGTAGGCATATAAATAATCCTAAAAACACTAACCATAATATAATAATGAAAAATCATCTTTGCTTTTTAAAAATACAATCATCCCCAAATGCTGTCATTCTCAGAGGAAGCCAAGCAGGAGACTAACGCAAGTGTTCCTGGCCCCAGCACAGTTGATCCCTGGGGAATTACCTTGTGAATAGCCCAGAGAAAAAGGAAAGGCAAGGATAACTGAAAAGGGGAAGAAATGCCTAAACTTTAGGAGACAGAAGTCAAACCATCTGTAAGCAGAGTCTGCGCAGTGAAATATGAGACATATGGGGATTGTGCGGGCTGCTGAGCTATGCAGGCCATTGCATGGCCGCTAATGTTTAACTAGATGAAGTCAATGTGAAACAATCCTGCTCTTACTTTGGGATATTAACAAATCTCTCTCTTCTCCCCTTCTACTAAGCAAAATTCTTAAGGTAGTTTGTCCACATTCTCCAGCAGAATTTTGGGAGTTTCAGAGTCCTCTAAAACATAAATAGGATGGGCTACTTATGAGCAGCGTACCTCCCATCTCCAACCCCTTCTCCTCAGTGTTAAGTGGAGAAAAAAAAAAAAACAGGAGGACCAAAATGACGTACAGAGTGTCTCCTGTTCAGTTTCCAGGCTTTCGTTTTCAAATTCTTATATATTTGGACTAAATCTCTTGTAGCTAAGGAAGATTTCCCACCCCCATCCTCAACCCCATTCCATTCCCCTGGAAAATTCAGAGTTCCCTTTGCACTCAGAAGTTTCTATCCAAACAAAAAGAGAAGCTCCCGCCTCTCCCTAGGAGATGGAATTCAGAACATGGAAAACTTTGTTCCCTACCTTCAGTCCTCTCCCATGGAAAACAAAACAGCTACAGAACCTCCTTTGGAGTTGTGGTGAAAGGCAGTTCACTCTTAGAGGGCTTGCCTCCGGGGTGGTTAGAGTTAGACTCATACTGACGAGACCAACCCCATCCTCCCTCCCACCAGAGTGGGAGGGCACTCACCGAAGCCCAGCATCAGGACAAGCTATTTTTAAGTTTGCTTCTGCTTGGGAAAAAAAAAAAAACAAACTGTAGTTCTCGTAGCTAAGAAAAAAATCCCAGGAATTCTTCATTAACTAGATTCAAATGTGTCCTTTTACTCTGAAACATAGTTTGGGGGTAATGATCGTGAATAAGGAGGGGGTCAATGGAGATGGGCCCTACCCCCCAAAACAGAGCCGCCAGCCTCCCAGAGAACCTAAAATTTCACTGCAATAATTCACTCCTTTCAACTGAAGCAGAAGCTTTTTTTTTTCTATTTCCTGGGATTTTTTTTTCCCATTGAGGGTCATTAAATAAAAGAAAAATAAATAAGGACCACGGACAAGCAAAAAATCAATATGGCTTAGTTTAAACTAAGAGTATAAGTAGTTGAGACCGTGTCCTTTTTCATCCATGTATCCCCATCACTTAATATGGTACCCTGTATATAGTTGGTGTTTAATAATTGTTGAACTTGAAAGAATAAAGATTTAGCTCTTTTTAGCTAAGAACAGGAAACATAAAATTTTATTCAATGAATGTACCAAAAAAAATTAAGTATACTTTTATAGCTAGGTGGGGAAGCAGGGGAAGAAATCTAGGGCAGAAAGAGTAAAACAGGCTGAAACGCTTGACATACAAGAAAAAGCAGAAGAAAGCAGATGGCAAGGCCAAGAGAGGCAAAGACACCCAGGTGAGAAAAGGAAGCAGGAGCAGCAGCTAGTGGGAAGGGAGAGAGAGATGAAGGAAGAGAGAAAGGCACCTCCCCCCCATCACCCACTTGGCTCTATAGTCCCACATTCCACCTTTCCCAGGGATACCATTGGTGCTACTCATCCGTTATGAGAACATGTCATATTATCTCCACTGCTTTGCCTTCTTTCTTGAAGAAAGGTTATGGGGAGGCCAAGTGAATGAAACTATATCTTTCCTAAAACCCCTGGGTTCAGAGCAACCTGTGTAATCTCTAAGGGATGCCTGGATTTAGGAGGACTGCCAGCCCAAAGTCCTGTACTAGATAATCTATGATGTACTTATAATACCTCCTCTAGATTGGATAAGAATGTCTTGAATCTGCATGGACTTCTGAGATTTGGAATTCTGTTCACCTCCTGAGTGAAGAAAATATTGCCTAGTTTGGGACTGGGGATGATGGTAGGAGTTGGGGGGGTAGAGGGGGTGGGGGGGTGACTATCAGAAAAGCCCAGGAAAAAGGAGAGAGACACAAGAGGAAAAAGGAAGCAGAGTTTCCTCTGACATGTAGAACATCTGTCAGAGGTAATTGGGGTAGCACCATGAGTCTTCCCAAATCCACACCTCTGGGGACACTAGAGAGATGAAATTAAAGAGGAACATAGCAAGGTACACTGTATTTTTCCTTAGGCATTTGCTCAGGTAGATAGAGTGCTGGAGAAAAAAAAAGACAGTAATTGGTGATCCTGATTCCCTTCCACTGCTTTACTTCAGCTGAATTTAACTGGTACCCTTTTCAAAGCATGTCTTTTATTTTTCCTCTTGCAGGCTACATATGATTGCCTCTATGCCAAGAGTAAAATACTATATACAGTATGCAAGCAAGCCTTTTCTGTTCCCATGGAATTGCTTGCATTATGCCAAGGTCACACGACTAGGATTCAGTGAAATATCGCTTAAGAAGTGAGGTTTTGCCCATAGGATGGAGGCTCAGAATAGCCTAATTGGGCAAAGCCATA
Organism: Pseudochirops cupreus; assembly: GCA_028627135.1. Classification (NCBI taxonomy): domain Eukaryota; kingdom Metazoa; phylum Chordata; class Mammalia; order Diprotodontia; family Pseudocheiridae; genus Pseudochirops; species Pseudochirops cupreus. The sequence continues at coordinate 6,899 of JAQQSU010007195.1, read as the reverse complement.
CTACCCAAACCCACTAGAATGACAAGTTGGCTCTGTCAACCAGAGAAAGGTAAAGCTGAGAGAAAGAAGTTTTCAGCTTTCTGAGAATCATAGAGATCTTGAAACCCTCAGCAGGGTGAGGCACAAAGTCTCCTGGTTGATTAAGGGATTAGCTCAGCTACTGATGCTTCCTATTGAATAGGATCAGGAATTAGTGGTTAGTATGGTCACCTAGTGGTTAAATATATCACTTTATCCAGATCCTGTTTGCAATCACTTACCTTACATCATTACTTCAGATGATTACCTTTCTTTTTTTCCCTCACATTTTCAAATTAGTACCTGGCTTACAGTTTTCTTCTCACGCCCAGTACCTGCTCTCTTCATTTCCCACTTGAATTTCACCCTGTCACCCAGAAACTTCATCATTCTACAAAATGGCATCAACCCTGGAATTCATCAGCCCCCCCCAACCCCACCCCTGGGGCCTTCCATCCCTCTGATTAGAAAGGGTAAAGGATGAAGATCGGACAGTTCCTCCTACACCCTCTTAAGAAGGGGGCCCAGGCTAACTATCTTTTCATTTCTGATCAGCATATACCCCTCTGGCCTGGATAGTGCCCTGATACCAGGTCCCCCACATCCCATTTTTTTACCTCTTTTTTCATGTGTTGTCTCACCTATTAGATTGTAGGATTGTAAGACAGATATTGTCTTTTGCCTTTCTTTGTATCTCCAGTGCTGAGTGCAGTGCCTAGTACACAATAGGTACTTGATAAATGTTTATTTACTAATAAGTTGACTTTTTGTGCATTTATTAATTAAGTGACTGACTTCAATATACTCCTTGATGTCTGATCAAACACCCTGGCCTCACAGTTCATCAATTTCTCAACTCCTGTGACTTTCAGTGGTATATGAATTACTTGGGATCAACAATAATTATGATGTGGTTTCTTTTTAAGCTAAGCTATGGGCTTTTTGGGGGTTTTTTTTTGTTTTTGTTTTTTTTTTTGCTTTTTGGAGGGGGGAAGGCAGGGCAATTGGGGTTAAGCGACTTGCCCAAGGTCACATGGCTAGTAAGTGTTAAGTGTCTAAGGCGGCATTTGAACTCAGGTTCTCCTGACTCCAGGGTCAGTGCTCTATTCACTGCACCACCTAGCTGCCCCCTAAGCTATGTGCTTTTACTGACCTAGATTGACACAGAATGTCTGACTTTGACCAGATAAAAGCAGACCAAACTGGTTTCCACACTTTCAGTTAGTTCTTTGTCAGCTAAAAGCTAGATTTCATGCCACATAGTCATTTCATTGCTCAATCTTTTGTTGTGTTTTTAATTCTGTGGTTTTTAAAAATAGATATTGCTTTGAGGAAATGTGAAAATGTTGTAGTTATTAAAGAGCACACTTCAATAACTGTTAGAGATACTGCAATGGTTTTTGATGTGGGCAAGTAAAATGTTTCAAGATCAAGCTCATTCAGTTACACCAAAATGGAAAGAAAAGAGAGACTGAAAATGAAAATGTCAAAAACTGACAAACTAATGCCACCACACAAACTAATTAATCCTCAGGGGGAAAGCCTGCTCCTTTCAGAAGAACCAGACAGCTGGAAGAGTTTTCTCTATAGGGTTTCTTGAGGGTTTATCTATATAGGTTTCTTGAAGGTGGGAAAATATTGACACCATCAAAAAAAAATCAACTAATATTTTTCTGAAAAAAAAATGCTTGTCCAAGGCAAAACAACACAAAGATTGTTTTGCTGTTCAACTTCTGACTATTTGTGACCCCATGCAGGATTTTCTTGGCAAAGAATATAAGAGTGGTTTGCCATTTCCTTCTCCAGCTCATTTTACTGATGAGGAACTAAAGTGAACAAGATTAAGTGACTTGCCCAAGGTCATACAGCCAATAGATGCCTGAGGCAACATTTGAACTCAGGAAGATGAGTCTTCCTGGCTCTAGGCCTGGCACTATATCCACTGTACCATCTAGCTTCCCTACATAAAAATAGGCATACTAAAGACTAGAAAAAAGATAATTTGTACAAATAAAACACTTTTTCATTCAAAACTATAACCAAAAGAAGAAATCCAGATGAGAGTATAAGTAAGCAACTTCATCAGACTACAAAACATGGGAGATTTCTTTTTAATATTCATGAGGCCTAGAAGTCTTCTTCACTGAAAGAATGATAAATTCTGATAAATATGTTAATATACTGGGAATTATCATTGTTCTAGAATTATAGAAATTCTCAAATAAAAATTGAATACTTCTATACCATAACCTTACTACATATCACAAACGGTTAAGAAATTTATCCAGAACTTTGACACTTTGATGGCCAAGTAACACTCCTGATTTAATTGCCGCTGAAAAGTTATGGGCTACAACAAACTATGGGTTATAAAAGCTATGGACTAGATTTGGGAAAATGGACTGTAGGGCCATGCTTAATATCCAATATGATTTTTTAAAATGTAGTCTCCTGACTAATTAAAGAATGTGATGAAATCTTGTGAGTGCAATGCCAAATTGTATACAATAAATGATTACAAGAAAAGAACAAGTTGCAAATTAAAAGTTGGGGTTTTTTAAGATGTAGAGGTCATAAGATTTATTGTATAAGTGAATAAATTCAATGATTTTACTTTATCCCAGTTAATTTGCACACTAATGGGAAGGGGGTAGAGTATGGAGAGAGGAGACAAGCATTTATTGTCTACTATGAGCCAGACATGCAGATTCAATGGTTATCTCTAGATAAATGTCTCCCAAATCAACATATCCATACCTTACCTCTCTCCTGAACTCTTCTCTCATATCATCAAATGCCTGCCATATATTTTGACCTTGATATTCCAGAGATATATCAAGCTCAACATAACTAAATTATGTTGTATCTTTTTTTTCAAAACCAATTCATTCTATTAACATCCCTTTTTCTACTAAGGACATCATAAGTCTTCTAGTTCCAAAGGAGAAAGTGAGGCTGATGACTTCGCATAGTCCTTCCTCTCTTAAATCTAATTCACTTGCAAGTGCATCAGCTTCCTGAGGTCATGATACTCTTACAAAACGAAGGACAAACACCAGGCAATCAGATTCACACACATGGAGTCATTCTGACCTGTTCACTCTCTCTCACCCCACACATATCCAAACAGATGCCAATTCTTACTGATTCCCCAGTACTTCCACAACATCCTTCACATCTGTCCCCTTTGCCTGGCTAGTACAGCCATGACCCTAGATCAAGCTATCAACAGTTTTCACCTCCACAGTTGCATAATTGATCTCTTTACTTCCAATCCCTCATCTCTCTAGTCCCTTTTTTCCCCAGCTGATAAAATCATCTTCCTAAAATACAGGTCTGACTATATCACTCCCCTACTTAATTATTTTCAGTGGTTCCCTATTGTCTTCAGGATAAAATACAAACTCCTCAGTTTAACATGTAAAATTCTTCACAGTCTGGCTCTGGTCTACATTTCCAGAATCATCTCATTCCATGCCCTTTCATGCACTATGTCTTCTAACTAAATTGACTTATTTGATTTTTCCTGAGTTCTATAATCCATTGTATTTTTACACAAGCAGGCTGGGATGCACTCCCTCCTCACCTCTCAGAATCTTTAGTGCTTTCTGGGCTTAGTTTTGGTGTCACATCTTATAGGAAACCTCTGGTCTACTGAGTTTTCAATCCTTTTTCCTCCTTCAAATTTTCTTGTACTTACTTATATATGTAAATGTTCTATGTGTAAATATACCTGGGGCCAAGCTAAGCCTGAGTAGTGAGAACAATCAATCTTCTGAAATAGTTGTATGTCTTCAAATTTACACAGCACATTTCCATTGGGCCGGAACCAATTAACATATTTACAATATGGCACAAAATATTTACGTATTTACCATAATTACAACATTAAGTAGTATAAATCAGAATATATGTGACCATTTCAGGGAATTCATTATTCATACTAGTAAGGTTTAGGTATATGTCAAAATAATTTATCTACATCTGTAGTCCTTCCTAGCACCTTTTTGCTTTTCTAGAATCATTAATAATTAAAAACTTTCATGCTAGAAATTTCCATCTTCCATGGTACCTCCCTGCCTGTGCCATCAGGGAAGACACAGGAATAGATCAATTTACTTATGGCCAAGGACTGCTTTTAATTTTGCTTTTGCACACCTACCATACAACGCAATACCTCAAATGTAACAGGTTGTGGTAGCATAAAAAGATTCTGGTTTTCAGAGCCTGTTTTTTCTTGAAACAGGGTGTTCTTGCTCTGGACACAACCCCATTTCCTTTATTTTCCCTCCCTTTTCTGAAATCATCTATACCTGGAATCTTCTATGCGTTCCAGGAAGCAATATGATCAAAATATCACTAGGTTCTTTTCTATAATTAAATAAAACCACAACAAATTTATATAGAAAATCAGGTGTGCAATTGTGAAGAAGAAAAAGATTATTGATAAAGCAGAATAAATTATTAAAAAGCAAAATACATAGATTTGAACATATAAGAATTTTTAAAAAGATTTTGTTCAAAAAGTGGCCAAAATAAACAGACTAGAAAAAAATACTTTGTTACTGAAATATTTGATAGAAGTCTGACATCCAGAATCTATAAGCAAACGGTACAAATTTATAAGAGTGATGCCCCTTTCCCAATGGATTCAAAGGATATGAAAAGACAATTTTTGAAAAGAAGAAATATAAATTGTAAATATTCCCTTGAAAAATTGCTCATATTCTCTAATAATCAGAGAACAGCAAGTTATAACAACTCTGAGGTAGCAACTTATACCATCAAAATGACCAAAATAATTTTTAAATTATTTAAATCTAATATTAATAAGACCAAGGGAACATAAGTGATTTCTCTTTTTTTGATGGAACTATAAATTTAGACAATGTTTTTATAGAAAAATTTCAGCAGCATACAAGTTACAAAATTGATTATACCTTTTAGCCCAATGATATCACTATTGGGATTACAATATAATGACATTATTAAAAGAAAAAATACCTATCTATACAGCAATACTCATAACTATAACTTTTAGATTTGTAATAAAAAACTGAAAGCAGCCTTTGGATCATCAATTTAAAACCAGAAGAGGCCTTAGACACCATCTCATCCAATACTCTGATTTTATACGTGAGACACTGAAGGCTCAGGAAGGTTGTGACTTGCTCAGGTTCACATAGGTAGAAATCAATTAAGGGTTTCAGGTCCAGGACCCTTGACTTGAAACTCAACTTTCTTTCTACTTCATCCCACTGTTTATATTTAATGATTGGGGAGTATTCAAATTGTGGTATAACAATAAAATGGAATGCTATTGTGCCATTAAAAAGGAATATAAAGCAATATGGAAATATACAAAGTGATACCAAGTGAAGAAAACATTTTTTAAAAACACAAAAAATATAATAATGAAAAACTTCTCAATAATTAGAGGTATCCCAAATTAAAACGTGCTGCCCCTGGAGACAGTGAGCTTCTCTTCACTGGAGCTCTTCAAGCAAAAATTGGATAACCACTGAAATAACACTGGGATTGTGTGTGAGTGGCTGATTGTCTTCCAGTCTGGGCAAGATAGCAATAATTTTTTTAAAAAGTATTTTAAAGAAAGGCAGTATCTAATATAATGTGTTTGTTAAACCACAGGAATTGAAGCTATCCCTATTTATTGTTACTTAGTATGGAGGGATCTCTTGGCTCTCCTTTATCCATTCTCTCTTTGGCTAGAATAAGATTCTTGTAAGTTATGGGGCAATACTTTCGATAAAGATTTTCTGCCAATGTGTTGCTCCCTCTAATCACAGCCTTCTTCTCCCGGTTCATGTAGTTCCATAAATGCAAGGAATAGGAGTCATTGAAACTTGGTTCTACATCCCAGACCTCATAGTAACGTTTCCATTCTGGATATGAGATGGGGTAAAACCTCTGAGGATGTAAGAAAGATAAGTTTGGACACCTGAGGTCTTTTACCTCCTGAAAATCTGTAAGATTACATGACAGTTTCAGCATTCTTGTCATTAGTCCAGGGCCTTGGTTGCCCCAAATGTTCCCATTATAGTGCTCAATAAAATTTTCCATACAATCCCAAATAAAAGGGTTATGAGGGTGGAACCCAAAAACCCCATTGCTACAAAATTTAGAAGTCTGTGCTGCCAGAAAATTATCTTCTGGAATGGGTCTGATAGAAATCATGTCAGTGTCCATGTAGATCCCACCATATCTCCAGATGAAAGCAAGCCTACAAGCATCTGAGATGATGTGGATCCAGTTCTTTTCTGCACTGGAATTGACCTGCAGGGATACATAGAAATGAGTCTTCTGAAAAAAGACAAAGCTAAAATTTTTAGTCAACACAAATTACCAGGCTCAGAGTACCATTATTACAATGAAAACTTCCAAAGAATCAAAGATTAAAAAGAAAATAATTTTCTGTTTGGAAAGATCATCTCATCCAAACCTTTCATTGAAGGAGCTAGGTCTGTGTAATTTGTTCAAGAAGACATGACTGTATCGGCAAGCACCCCAGCACACCCAGGGCGGCTGCTAGCACAGGTTCTTAGATCTGCTTTTCTGAAGGAAAGCAACTCAAAATGGGTTAACAATCTTACTTTAATCAATCAAATATAATTTACCTAGTTCAGGGGGAAAAGTCGGACCCCTGAACTTCAGAGAATACAAACAGAAATTACAAACAAACAGAAAAAACAGATCAGCAGACGGCTTCCAGCGTCTGACCATTGCATCAGTTACCTATTCAGTTACCAGAGAGGGAAGCACCAACATCTGGGTTTTTCACAGCCAGGGGGCTCAACGGCTGCCCAGAGTCTCATCTGGCCAAATCACACAACTCTTCTCAAAGTGAGCCCCAAACCAAAACC
>JAQQSU010007194.1:0-13294 GCA_028627135.1 Pseudochirops cupreus | reverse complement strand
GCTAAAAGTCTTTCCAGATTTGTAGGACTGACCAGAATCAGTTTTCTGCTGTCTGTCTTAACAGTGGAGAACCCAGAGTGAACCAATGTCTAAAGACAAGATGAACTGACAAGAGAAGATTTTAATGGAGCAAGATGCACATCGTTCCCATAAACAAAGTAGGATAAGTGGACAAAGTAGTGTATTTACAGATTTACAGAGCTGACAACCAGCTTAGGGGCCACTGAGACCATCCCATACCTGAGCAAGAATCTCCTTTATGTATAACAGCTGAGAAGTGGTCATATGATCTCCCAATAAAGGGGAACCCACCACAGCCATTTCTGCTTCTCAACTAGGCAAAGTCCTTACATTTTCTAGTAAAACCACATCCATACTCTGATAAAAAAAAAATACATAAAAACCACCATCTTCTACCTACCATGTGTTTTTCCTGCCTTAATTCCTTGTCTAAGAGTAGCAGGCTTTTCAGATGAAGGCTATGTAGACACAAGTTAATATCAAAACTGAAATGAAAAAACCAGAAAACTTTATTATAGTGACCAAAATAAATGACTCCAGTGAAACTTCATTAGTGGAACACTCACCAATTTTTGTTGTCAACTTTAATGCCAGATAATTTATAGAAATCATGCCCAATGCCTCTTCATTTCCTACTCTCTTTCTGGAATATTAGTATACATAAATACTCAACTTAAAAAAGAAAAATTAAAACTCAACTTTGACCAAGGATGAATGACAGAAAAATAGCTTTTAATTTCTAGAATGCATCAAGGCTGAGAGAATACTTTACTCTCCACAACCCTGTGACGTAGGTATGACCAATATCATCCCCATTGCAGAGATCATAAATCATGAATCTGAGAGGTTATCCAGTCAAGTGGTTCTTAACCTGGTAATTTGTGAATATTAAAAAAGTGTGTAATACATGTGTGCAATATGTGTGTTTGTGTGTATACATGCAAATATAAATTATATACATGTATACACATATACACATGTATAGATGCATGCGTGTATATATGTGCATATATACATGCACTGTCTATATATGAACATATATGTACTGTCTGTATAAACACGTGTACATATAAAACTGTTTCAATATCGTTTGTTTCCTTTTTAATTATATTTTATTTATTCATATAAAAAAGCTATTCTGTAAGGTCCATAGATTTCACCAGATTTTCAAAGGGTCCTGGAAACAAAGATGATCAAGAAGCCCTGATCTGGTCCAACCCCTCATTTTTCAGCTGAGAAAACTGAGGTTTAGAGAGATGAGTGCCTTGCCCTGTGCCACATAATAAGTGTCAGAAACAAAATGTGAACCTAGACCTCCTGATTCAAAGACATAGATAGCATTCTGCTCCCTATGTAATGTTGCTTCTCAAAGAATGACAACAAGGTAAGTAAGGGTCAGAGAAGCTTCTCTAGCAAGAAAAGTAGATGTAAAACAACAATTCAGCAACTAATAATAAGGATGAAGTGCTTTAGAGTTGCAAAGCATTTTCATATTCAATATCTCATCTAAACCTTATAACTACTCTCTAAATTGGGTAGGTGCCACAAGTATCCTTATGCCTATTTTACAGATGAATCCAAGACCTTTAGGGATGAACTTCTATGTTCATTATAATACAACTGGCCAGAAGGAACAGAAGGATTCAAATGGAGAATCTCTATCATCAACTTCAGCATATTTCACATATGATATTTCATAGCCTCTCAATTTATCTTCCTGACCAATTAATTTTTTCCATTTTGTGTAATCTTTTCAGATAAATGGTTAAGATCAGTCCAGAGTTCTCTAGTTAAACCCCATGACTTATATTCAGATCTTCACTTTGAAGGTAGAGAAAAACCAAGAGCTAATGACTACTCGTTAAAATGTAAAGAGCTTGATCATTATGAAATGACATCCAAGAGTGTGCAGTCTGCAAATGGAAGAACAAAATGGATATTATATTAGCAATGTCTAAAAGGTATTTGTCCTAGAAGAGAAATAGTTGAAAATTATTTTTGTGGTTGAACTTTGAAGCAAAAGATAGGAGGAAATAGAAAGCCTGAGAGAAAAAGGCAGAAAATCCAATAGGGAAAATGTATGGACAGGATTAACAAGCTTTAGCTTCTCATTCATAGTGACAAAGTAATAAGGACTGAGAAGTATTGGATGTTAAGTGAAGAGCAGGCTAAGGACAAAATCTCCAACGGATGGGAGGAAAAGTATCTACCACCAGGATCAGTACTTCTAAGTCAGGCTGACATTTATCTAGCAAGCCAAGCTAGGAATTGTTATCCCTGGAGTGATAAAACATTACATGCTGGAGAAGTTTACTGAAGAAATGAACTTAGAGATTATATAACAGAGAATGGGTGAGTATTGAGGCAAACATAATAATAAGAGAATTAGAATTAGGAACATGCTAAGTAGAGCATAGTGGAAACAAGCTTGTAAAAATAAATAAGCAATACAATAATATATACATAATTACAACAATATAAATGGACGGAAATAATAAAACAAATGAAACGGAATGGTATGTTATTATAGTGATTGAGCTTGGGCACATTGAAAAGCTGAGAAAATACCCCTCTCTAAAATTCACTGCAATGTTCCTCTGACAAAGAGCTTCTATCTAAAATATATAAGGAAATGAACAGAAGAAGAGTCCTTTCTCAATAAAATTATTAAAGATTACAAACAGACACTTCTCAAAGGAAGAAATTTAAGGTATTAACAACTTTATGAGAGAATGATCCAAATTATTAACAGTTTGGGAAGTGTAAATTAAAGAAATTTGAGGTTCTACCTCATACCCATCAGCTTGGTAAAGCTGACAAAAAAGGGGAGGGGAGAGATGATGAAAATTGGAAAGGCTATTGAAATACTGATGATGGAATTATGAATTGGCCAAGTCATTCTTGAAAGTAATTTGGTGCTATTCCCCCAAATCACGAAACTGTGCATATACCTTTTGAACCAGATATACCTCTAAAAGATCTATATTATCTTAAAGAGGAAAAGGACACATATATAAAAAGATATTTACAGCATCTCTTTTTGTTTAAGGGGATGTCCAGAAACTGGGAAATAGCTGAACAAACTAGGGATATAATGGGATATTGCTGCATTATAAAAAATTGTGAAAGGGATGGTTTCAGATAAAACCAGAAAACTGTGTATAAAGTGATACAAATTGAAGTGAAAAGAATCAGAATAACAATTTATACAATAACCACAACGAAACAAGGGGAAACAAGTTAAAAAGAAGTAAGAACCCTGGTTAACACAAAGATCATTCACAATTCCGGAACATGTTTAGGAATGTTACCCAAATCATAAGGTGAAGGATTCAAAAAGAAATTATAGAGTTTGGGACATGGCCAACGGGAAAATTTATTTTGTTTGATTGTGCTTATTTGTTATAAGGTTTTTGTATTTAAATTGAGGGATAGATAGGGTAAGAGAGTTCCCCTGCCAGAAAGAAAGAAAGAAAGAAAGAAAGAAAGAAAGAAAGAAAGAAAGAAAGAAAGAAAAAAAGAAAGAAAGGAAGGAAGAAAGGAAGAAAGGAAAAAAGAAAGGAAGGAAGGAAGGAAGGAAGGAAGGAAGAAAAGAAAGAGAGAGAGAGAGAAAGAAAAAAGAAAGAGAAAGAAAGAAAGAAAGAGAAAGAAAGAAAGAAAGAAAGGAGGGAGGGAGGGAGGAAGGAAGGAAGGAAGGAAAGGAAAAAGGAGAGGAGAGGAGAGGAAATGAAAGGAAAAAGGAAAGAAAGAAAAATATGTCAGACCTGCTGCTTCAACTACATTGCACTTAATCATTTTTAATGAAAATATGCTACAATCTATTATGTGCCTAATTATTGGATTTATTAGGTATGTCTGCATAGCTCTAGAGTTGGAAACAAAATCAGCTTCTATTTGAAGCAGAAATCTAATTTCCAACATCCCAAACAAGAGATGATGTGGTATGTTCCTGAAGAACCACAATAGTAAAGAAATAATTGCCCTGAGAGGTAGCATTTTCTCTTTTTAAGTAACTCTAATTTTTATAAAGTTGGTCCTAGTTTCAAGCCAAAATTTCCTATCCTATACTGATTACTTTTTTGTTGTTCTTGTTAGATAAGAACCAGAGCACCTGGTCTGGAATCAGGACATCTGAATTCCGATTTTGGCTGTGCCATTCACTAGCACTGTGATCCAAGCAGGCTATTTCCTTTCTCTATGCCCTGGTTTTCACATTTGCAAAATGGGGATAATGTTTCTTGCACCACCTGCCTCAAAGTGCTATTGGAAGGCAAGGATTGTGCAGTCATTTCAATCCTAAACATCTGTATATATGTAAGGGTTCCTCATTAGCATCACCATCATCACCATCACCATCATTATCAAAAAAGTATTTATCACAAGTAAACACTGTATGAAGGAACTTACATAAACCTGAGGCAGCTAGGTGGTACAGTGAATAAACTGGTACTTCCTAAGAAGACTTGAGTTCAAATCCAGCTTCATGCATCTCACTTCCTAGTTGTGTGACCCTGGGCAAGTCATTTAACTTCTGCTTGCTTTAGTTTCCTCATCCTCAAAATGGGGAATAATATCACCTATCGTCAAGGGTTACTGAGAGGATAAGATGAAATGATAGCTGTAAAATACTTTGCAAAGTTAAGTTGCTACAAAAATATGAAGTATCATATATGTTAATAATAGTAACAACATGACTACTTCATGGATTTTTGTTGTTCAGTTGTTTCAGTCATGTCCAGCTCTTCATGACCCCGTTTGATGTTTTCTTGGCAAAGATACTGGAGTAGTTTGGCATCTTCTTCTCTAGTTCATTTCACAGATGGAAACTGAGGCAAACAGGGTTAAGTGACTTTCCCAAGGTCACACAGCTAGTAAGTGCCTGAGACCAGATTTGAACTCAGGAAGATGATTCTTTCTAACTCCAGGTCCAGCACTCTATTCATTGTACTGCCTAGCTGCCCAACTTCACCTAAAAAGTCACACTATTCTTATGTGACCTTATCAAGTACAGCAGAAGACCTATATTCTTAAGCATCACTTCCTCTAGAATATTATAATTTGGTCCTCACCTTTCACAAGTCAGAACCTCTGGGAAAGAATTCACCTTAAGAAAGGTTCTATCATGGAATCGGTCATCACTAATGGCAGAATGCATGCTGGTAGAAGAACTGCAGTCTTCTTTGTCTCCCTGGCTGAGGGATCCAAGGCTACTTGAAGGAGAAACTTCCATCATTTGATTAGGCAAAATTGCCTGTTTTGAATTTTCATGCAAAGAGGGATTGGATGATCCATCTGCAAGAGGCTACGACAACAAAAAAAAGGTAGAGAAAAAAAGCCCTCTCCATTAATCAATGTAGCACAAGAAAGGAAGTAATCAGTCTGTTATTAACTGCATTCTTAATCTGACACTTTCAAGGTACATTTGTATAGTACTACTGATGGGACTGAAGCAACTAGCAAATATGGTTACATAATTGAGCTGACCAAATTGGTTAGTTGTTTTTACAACATGAGGACAAAGTTCTGATATTTTAAAAATTAGCTATTGGGCAATATATGAGAAACTGTAAAATATAGACAGATATCTTTGCCTGGCATTTAAAGCCCTTGTTGCCACCATTTCTATCCTATTGGCACAGGACTGCTCAGCACGGCATGCCCAAATCAGAGAAGGTGCTGTGCTCTATGAGCAAAGCAGGATTGAAACAGCTCAAAGGAAAAGCAGGCTGCACAAATTTAGAGTATCCACCCCAAATGTTTACATGCACTACTTTTGCCTAATCTGTGATAGAGCATTCCAAGCTCATACTGGTCTGATCACCCACAGTCGAACACATTGAAACTCGACTCCAGCAGAGTGATGTCATTTTGGTCCACTTCGAGAACAAAGGATAACAACCAACTAATCTACCCTACCTTGTATACACTGTGCTTCAGTCAGACTGAGAAACTGATGCCCCTTCCTCAGGCAGTTCCATATGCCATGACTACAATGCCCTCCTACCTTCTCTTCACCTGCTGAATTCTTAGGCATCTTTTAAAGCCCAAAAGAAATACCGCTTTCCTCAGGCATCTTCTTCTGAGCCTTCCTGTGGCTAATGGTCATTTTCCTCTCTCTCATACACCAGTTTATTGTTTGTGCCTTTCTACTCAACTTCTCTTCTGATGTTGTCAACTATGGATATTAGTGTTCGGTGTCTTAACTCCCTACTAGCCTCTGGCTTCCATGAAGATAGGGACCGGATCTTTCCTAAACTGCATGTCTTATGGGATTCCATACAGCATCCTGAACATGTTAAGAGAATAGAACAACTAAAGCTTGTTGAATTCAAGAGAAATCAATTGAACTTTCTGATACACACATACACACACACACACACACATACATAATATGTATACACACACATACACACACATATATATTTGCTTTCTGTGTTTCTATTTGCAAACACAGTAAAGCCTGTTATAATCTGAATTGGGATATTCCATGAGCGGTCATGTGTTAGAAGTCTCTAGGATGGTTGAACCTTTTCTATTTTAGATAGAAGCAAGAGAAGCCAGCATCCTAGGAGCTCTGTCTCTCTCTGTCTGCCAGACCTGCTAGCCATCGCTCACTCAGGGAGAAGCAGAAAACCAGAGCATAGGGAAAACAGCATTTATCCTGGTAGGAGTTGTCAACATAAGCGAGACCAACATGAAGGTCTTGGTTTGCGTGTCCTTTCCTTATCTGTATTTAATTCATCAATCTCAGTTATCTAGTGCTTCATTTTCCAGTTCTTAACTGGTGTCTATATTTATTGTCTAGATATTTTTTGTCCATCAGATTCCTCTTCTCTGAACAAGGTCCTGAACCTGGCCTCTCTTGGTCTGTCCTATCTTCTTTCTACCTAAGGTCTGGTATGCTACTATGTCCCTTTTATATATGTCTCTTATGAATTATTCATCACCATCCACCTTTTGTTAAAGTTGTGTTCACGTTATTCCTCTTCTTGGGCCATAGGTGGTACAAAAATGGGCGTTGGGACCATCCTAGTTTGCTGAGTCCTGATTATCTGAATTTGCCACCATGTCTCAAATGCCTATTCACCCTGGAACTTCCATCATCATGTGTAGCCTTCTCACCCAGAACATCCCTTCATCCCTATGACTTTTTTCTCCCATTGGAGAGTTCCTAGATCTTGAGGAAAGGCTCAGACCAACCATTCTTCATTCTTCTTCCAGCTTGGCTTCTAACACCAGACTTGCACCATGGCCCACATAAGAATCTCCCCATCTCAAATTTCAGCAGGTTTTTTTTTAAATGTATTATCTTCTTCCAATAGAATGTAAAGCTCTTGAAGGCAGGAGCTGTCTTTTTTGCTTGTATTTATATCCTGAGCACTCAGCACAGTGCCTGGTATGTAAAAAGAGCTTAATAAATGCTTGTTAACTGATTAATACAGCAGTTTTGGCATCTGTCTGCGCCTCTCTATTCTCTCATCCATCACTCTTGTTTGAGACCTTATTACCTCTTGCCTGGACTATTATAATAATTTCTTAATTGATCTCTTTGTCTCAAGCCTCTCCCTACTCCATCCATTCTCAACACAGCTTCCAAAGTGATTTCCCTGGGCACAGATCAGACCATGTCATTATCTTGCTCACTTATTTCCAGTACCCCATTATCACTTGTAAGATCAAACACAAACTGGACATTTAAAGCTCTTCACAACCTAAGTCCAATTGACCTATCCAATCTAATTACACAATATTACCATTTACACACATTATGGACCAGACAATCTATCTGTCTTACTTTTCCTCTTACATGGCGCCCCATGGCTTTTTGTGTCTTTGTACTAAATGTGCAATATTCCCAGAATACAATTCTTATTCATTTCCCTTTCTTAGAATCCCTATTTATTTCTTAGAATCCCTATTTGAAAGGCTCAGCTCAAGCACAATCTCCTATATGAAGTCTTTTCTTATCCCTGCCTTCCAACTACTAGTGTCCTTCTTATAAAATCACCTTGTTTCTAGTTTTGCTTTTTTTTTGCATATACCTATACTCTTACAGTACATGAATACTGATATATTTTTATCTTTACATCTATCCTCAACATTAGTACAGTCTCATTTAAGTGTTTGTATAACCAGTGCTTAGCACAGTGCCTGGCAAATGGTAAGCATTTAATCAAAGCATATTTACAAACTAAGGGGTTTTATAGAGTAATGTTCTGAATACTTACCCTAAATTTTTGATTGATGGGATAGACCACTTTTGCCTTCAATGCGAATGCTGCAACGTTACTGTTGAGTGGTGACTCATATTCCTGAACCACAAAAAGGGGAATAAAACAGTGTTTGAAACTTTCAGTGAGAGAATGCACATGCTGACGTGTATTTACAAAATGCCAGACCTTATTCTGACCTACATATTTGAGGAAGTGAACAGATTAAGGGGCTATCTAAACAAACATTTACAATTGGTCCAGGAAGTGTTTTTTAAATAATTTATCAAAAAATGGGGACACATCTTTTGTCTCATTTTTAGAGTGAGGTTATGACAGAGAAAACCTCGGTAAAAAGACACATAAAACTACTCTTCTAATCACATACTCTCATGGAAAGGAGAAAAATGTGCAGAGAATATCAAATAAATGAAAAAGAAAGAAAGAAAGCTACAATGATATTTATATAGGGTATCTCAAAAGTATAAGTGCAGTCTTAAACTAGGGAGGAAGGAAGGAAGGAAGGAAGGAGAGGAGAGGAGAAAAGGAAGGAAGGAAGGAAGGAAGGGAGGAAGGAAGAAGGAATGGAAGGAGGAATGGAAGGAAGGAGAGGAGAGGAGAAAAGGAAGGAAGGAAGGAAGGAGGGAAGGAAGGAAGGAAGGAAGGAGAGGAAAGAAGGAGAGAAGGAGGGAAGAAAGGAATAGAGGAAGGGAGGGAGGAAGGAAGGGAGGGAGGGTAAGCATTTATAACCTAAACTGTACTAAGACTTTGGGGAACCTTGTAGAGAACACCTTCTCATTTTGTGATTTCTCAATCTGAAGTTGTACATGTTCTATGATTGAACCAATTATAATATCATATAACGGAGCTTAAATAGAACACAGGAATTTGTATTAGAGGTGAAAGAGATGAGAGTACAGGAAATGGAATGTTAGAGCTAAAGAAATCCTAAACCTCAGTAAGTATTACTACTGAGACTGAGAATCATAAAAATTCCCTTTATGCAACATTTTCATTTTAAAAAATGCTTTCCTTCCAACAACCCCATGGACACATGCAATACAAACAATTATCATCCTTATTTTATTCAGGGGTGGGGAACCTGTGGCCTCAAGACCACATGTATCCTTCTAGGGCCTCAGGTGAGGTCTTCTGACTGAGTCCAAGTTTCACAGAACCAATCCTTTTATGAAGGGCATTTGTTCTGTGAAGTTTAGATTCAGCCAAAGGGCTGCACTTGAGGACCCAGAGGATCACATGTGGCCTCAAGACCATAGGTTCCATCCCCTGATTTCTAGTCCAACCCACTATTTTTACTGACAAGGCTTCAGAGTTATTTTTGGTGACGCCATACAGTGTTACTTTCCTTAATATCTACAATTGTATAGAGACACTGTTGCAGATATACAATCTAGAGTCAAAATCTGACTTTTGTCCCTCTTGCGTCTAACTCAGTGTGAGAACTTTTCTTAAAAACCAGTGACAAATAATAGCAACATGAGCAATGGAAAGAAAGTGGGATTCATGAGGAGAGAAAAAAAACTCAGCTCTGTCATTTACTACCTTGCACAACCTTGGGTCTTAAGATCCTCATCTGCAAAATGGTGAGATGATTCTGGAGGGACCTTCTCATTCTAAATTGGAAATTCTGTAATTTTTTTGTTTTTTGTTTTTTGTTTATTTGCTTTTTGGAGGGGACAAGGCAGGGAAGTTGGGGTTAAGTGACTTGCCCAAGGTCACAGAGCTAGTAAGTGTGAAGTGTCTGAAGCCAGATTTGAACTCAGGTCCTCCTGACTCCAGGACTGGTGCTCTATTCACTGCCCCACCTAGCTGCTCCAGAAATTCTGTAATTTTTAACTATGTAGGTATCTATTAAAATAGTTTTAAACTCCTAAATTATGTTCTAACAATATTTTAAAATCATGTTAAATTATGAAGAATTTCCATGCATTATTTCTATTGTTCTTCAAATAAATTTTCAAATAAAATTTCATAAAAATTTCAAATAAAATTTGAAAGATTATTTATTATTGTTATTATTATTATAAGAAAATAGTATTTATTGGTTTCTAACTGTAGCAATCACTGAACCTCATTTGGACCCTAGTCTCCTCTTCTATAATATGTGAGGTTTGGACTAAATGATCTTTAAGGTCCAGACCATGAGCATTAAATTAGGATTTGCTGTCATTTCTGGGTTTGGAAAATTTTGATAGCACCTGTCTTTATCATCACCTAATGGAGGTCCATTACATCAGGTCCTTTCACCAAGATAGTGGAGCATATAGATAGAGGCAGCAAGACTGATTAAAGAAAGCCTGTGAGTGCAGGTACTGACTGCAAAAGAATTCTACCAACCCCTGTAACTTAGCTGAATTAATTACAACCAATATATTAAAGTACCTGAAGTTGACTCATTCTGTTATCAGAGCATTCAACTCCCTTTCTGTGCTTAATACAAATCAATACATCTTCTAAAGGTGGTGAGCTATCCAGAGCCAATCTGGTACCTGGGCTTTCTCTGGAGGTAGTGGGATCCCTATCACCAAGGTCTTCAAATTCAGACTAGCTATTGAGGATGTTGTACAGGAGATTTCTGTTCATATAGGGGTTTGGACTATGTTGACTATAGAGAATCTCATCCCTGATAGAGATCTCAAGGGCCAGGAGAGGGATAGTAAGAGAAGGGAATATTCAGGAATAGGTTGGATTAGATATCCTCTGTGATCCCTGCCAGCCTTGAGCTCCTAAATTCCCTCACGCTCCGACTGTTGTGGATATAATGGTCTGTCTTTTAATGAGCTGAAGCTCCCTTCCCTTTGAACCATCAGTAGAGTCAATAACACCACCACCATCTGGGTTTGTTGACTATCATTTGCTCATTTCTAAGGCATTTAAAAATGCTACCTTGAGACAATAGCATATTAAAAATAGGCAGTTATGCATTCAAGGGAGCATTGGCAGGAACTCTCAGTGCCAGTGACACTTTCCATGCTCACCCTGTTTTGTGTGTTTCACAGAAATCAGGATCCAGCCTAAACAACATCTTCTTCCATGCCAGGCCACCTGGTCACTCAAAATTTAAATCACTCCAGCTCTAGTACCCAGATACCATAAGAAGGAAACATTCGCTATCTGAAACATCCCTACAAATACCACTAATGAATATCACTAAAGACGTGTCTCTAGAGTGGCATGGCATCTGGCCTGACCATTATTTTCTTTTTGGCTATTTTTCCATTTCAATTTTTTATTACTATTATCATTATTATTTTTATTATGTTGTGCTCAAGACACAAGCTAAGGAGTCTTCCTGGTTCGTTTACTTAATTGGATGGGAAATTTTTAAAAAAGACAAAACAACACAACTAAAACTTGCTAGAAAAGGGTTTTAGAGGGCTATTCCAACAGAAAACTATGTAGAGAATTACTTTTGTGGCCCATACAGAAGCTATAAAATAGAAACTCACTGAAAACAAGGCCATATGGGCTTGATGGATCAGCCTCTTCAACTACAGCAGGACAGGAGATATGCTGATGGAGACAGGGAGAGTAAAGGAATGGTATACATCAGTTTGGGTCGGCCACAAAAGGATTTGTCCCAAATCATGTTTAACCTCATCTGACCTATTCAAGGGGAGAGCATTTCTCAGTGGCTTTGGTTCTCTTTTGTCTAACTCAATATAAAACTATATGGCCTCTAAGATCTGTGAGCCAGCTGGTGGTTTTTGGATATATCTGAATGGTCAATCTTCAGGGAATAATCATGTGTATAAGTGGCTTTACTTCAAAGATGAGAACCTAGAAGCTGGCAGTGAAGCAGAAACAGATGTCTGTGTTGGACTACATAGTCACTGAGGTCTCTTCAGACTATCAGATTATATGATTGTGTGATTCTGGGAGATGTGCACTTCTCCTTGTATGAGGAAGCATTTTCACCTGGTTTGTCTGTATCAGAGATTCTTACCATGGGCTCCATGAACTTGTTTTTAAAAATATATTTTGATAATGATTTCAATAGAACTGGTTTCCTATATAATCCTATATATTTTATTTTATTTTATGCACTTCATTTTTTTTTCTGAGAAGGGATCCACAGGCTTCACCAGACCTGTAGAAGGGTTGGTGGAACAACAACAACCAAAAAAAAAAAGGTTAAGAATCTCTTACATAGCTAAATTTTGCTTAAGATGATTTTGTCAGTACAAGCAACAAGCTATTCCACAGCTCCCACATAGCCACCTCAAATACCCATAAAATATGACTCTAAACAAATTTTAGGCTCCAAAACTCACAAAAATACAGAAAAACCCATCTCCCACCGAAGGCAGCTCGGCAGGAAGGGCTCATCACAGCACGCTGAGAGCCCAAACCAGCCCAGCCTGAAACCACGGCTTGACCCCGTGGCAGCCAGAACAAGCCAAAGCTGGAACCTTCAGGAGAGTGGATCGGTGGTAGCTGTGGCAGTTTCCAGAATTATCAAGCCATAAGAAACAAGGACAAAGTGAAAGGTCAGTGGAACTCAGCTAAATTTGGGGGAGAAAAGCACCTGGCCAAACTGCCTCCAGGGCAAGGAAGTGGCAGAAGCAGTAGCCCTGCAGCTGCCTCCACGTGGCTGCTTCAGAGCTCCCGGCCTGCAGACTGCAGGGGGGCCAAGCGATCATTCAGAGGCTAAGGGCTCTTGTGTTGAGCGGCATGGATCCAGATTGTGGTCTTGGGTGGTGGTGCTGGGGTGTGTTTTCAGTGAGCCAAAGCTGGTGGGGTTTGCAGCAGCCTCCTTATAGCTCCAGCAGCTGCAAAAACCCCAGCAATTTGGGACAGAGCTTTCCCCTCTGGAAGCAGAGTTCCACAGAACTAGAAAGTCAAGTAATTGACTGGCAACAACATGATCAGGCAAAGGAAGCAAAATAAGAACAGCAACCAAACTCTAGATTCCTTCTTTGGGGACAAGAAGGATCAAAGCATGGAACGGGAGGAAGATGACACAGTCAGAACTTGCACACCAAAAGCTTCCAAGAAACATGAAGACTGCCAACAAGCCATAGATGAGCTTAACAAGGATT
>JAQQSU010007193.1:0-13294 GCA_028627135.1 Pseudochirops cupreus | reverse complement strand
TTATTATTATTGACTACATCCAACTGGAACTTGAGATACACAGGCACTGCAGTTGGGGGGACACACTGGGATGGCTGTTTTGGGGCGGTGGGTGGGGGAAAGACGGGGACAAAATGGGTAACTCAAAATCTTGTGGAAATGAATGATGCAAACTATAATAAAATTAAAAAAAAAAAAAGAAAATGAGTCTTTCTGGTTCCAAGCTCTGTGTTAGTCTAGCAAATACCCTGGGATATAGATAAAATTCTCTATACTTACCCAGATAAGTATGAAGAATTCAAGAAAGAAAAGCCATCCAGCCTATACTGCTAAAATAGTTTAAAATGACATTTTATCATATCAGCATAGGTTTATCTTTATGTAATTTGGCACAATATTTTGCATTTTTAATTCCAAAAATTTTGCTGTATCAATTTATAGTAAGCTTGAATCAGCAATATCGCTATTTTTTTCCCATTATGTTAATTAGCAGATAATTTTTTCATTGCACATTTCCTTTGGGCTTGAATCAATGACCATATTTTAATTTATAATTATAATTTCAAATAGTGTGAAAGTTGATAATGTGACCATTTCGCCAGATTCATTATTTTCAATAATTAAGACCCAGTTGTACATGGCCACACCTAGCCATTACAATGAAGATGGTAATGAAACAATCTACAGATTAATATTATAGTCTATCCTACCTGATAAGGGTAAAGAATCTTTCCACATCTCCATCTTTTGACATCAATTCGGCTCCAAAAGTCTTTCCCACAGCTACCCCTTTCATACAGGTTTCACTCCTGTCATTTTAAGGCCTTAATCTTTCCTTAGGGTTTTTCCAATATAAATTATGAAAAGCAGCTGCACAGTACTGGACAAATCCTAGAAATGAGTCAAGAGTTAAAAACACCTGTCCCTTCCATAGGCATCCTTTCTATAGTGATTTGGGGGGAGGGGGGAGAGAAACCTCATTATATATGCCAGTATTTTCTCTTTTACCATTGTTGACCTGAACATTTGGTCTTGGAAAAACAGATTTTTTTTTTCTTTCCTTGCATGTTTCATGGTGACTATGGAAGACACTTTTGGAGTTTCATGATGCATATCCTCTTGAGACTGGTGACTAGTTCACTCTCAGGGACATGTGAAAGAGACACTATTTGACAGGAGAAATACAGCTGGATACCTTGACCACTAATGTTACTCCCTAGGATAGATATTTCAGGTTCTAGAAAAGGAAGACCAAATTTTCCCAATCTGTGGAACACAACAGTGAGAATTGTATACTAGATTCTTCTTGTTCATATTGAAAGAACTTCTCAGAATGTCAACAAATGGTGCAAAAACAAAAGATATTCTCCCTTCACCCTGACCCTAACCCTAGTCACAAGTGCTGTATGATGTGCTTTGTGAACTGAGAGTATTTACCTCTATAAGGCAGCTGTTGAAATTAACACCACTAAAAGGAATCCCCATATTTTTCAACTTTCACTTGTTTGACACAAAGAGATACTCAACTTTTCCCTTCACCTACCATTACATCTCGTGAATAAGGTAAAGTGGAGAGAAGGCAGCTTTGCACAAGTTTAATTTTGCTTCTATTTTCTCTGCCAAGGAAACTAATCTTTCAATTGGAAAGGTTAGAACAAAAAATGACCTCACAGGGAATTGATAACCAAAGTAAATTATTTTAGTCACCTGGCCCAGGTGATCTCCTTTTAGGGTACCAAAAATACTGGCAGATAGAATTATTGAACCATTATGAGTGATTTTTGAAAGATTTGGAAATTATGGGCACTTGCCCTTCTAAAGTCCTGCTGTACCTCTTCCATTCTCCACAGACACAAGGAAGAGAATGAAAATTTTGCTAGGAATCAATCAAGCTTATTTTTCTATGGATTGTTATTTTTACTTTATTTGAAACATTCATCATTTTTTTTGGACAAAGAGTCAGCATTGCTTTGAGAAGTCATGTTCTTTTACAGGGTCACTAGACTGTTGGGTTAAGGGAAGGCTATATGATCTCATTTACTTAAACATCAGCAAAGTACTTGACCAAGTCTATGCTGTGTGTGTGTGTGTGTGTGTGTGTGTGTGTGTGTGTGTGTGTGTCTGCAAAAGATGGAATAATGTGAACTAGATAATATAATGATATGCAACTAGTTGCTCAGAAGAACTAAAGAATAGTCTTTAAAAGTTTGATGACAGTTTAGAAGTCCTGTAGTGGCATAACCCAGGAATTTGTGAATGATTTTGTGCTATTTAACATTTTCTCCTCCAATAAAAGTGGTCCAGCCATTCTAGAAAGTAATTTGGAACTATGTTTCCACAGTCAATAAATGGCATACCCTTTGACTCAGTAATACCACTATCAGACTGATACCCTAAAGAAATCAAAGAAATAGAAAAATGTTCTATATTAGCGGTTCTTAACCTGTGAGTCGCAACCCCTTTGGAGTTCAACGACCCTTTCACAGGGGTCACCTAAGACCATCGGAAAACACATTTCTGATGGTCTTAGGAACCTCCTCTATCCATCCCCAGGTGGGTCTGCCCACATGCAGACACGCCCACATTTTTTTTTTTTTGCCCATCAAGAATTTTAATTCCCTGAATTTGTGTAAACAACAACAATGACTTAGCAATGATCTTTATGGTCATCCCCATCATTGGCAAGTCCCATTAGAGCCACCACCATTGTGCTCCTCCCCACCATAGTCATCCAAGTCATCCTCATCGTTGTCACTCAAATCACAATCCTCTTCATCGGCAATGCTAATCATGACAGAAGAACCATCACTGCTCAGTGTCACTTCATCAGCAATTAGCATTTTTAACATCTCAAGGTCACCACATAGGTGTTTTATTCTGGGGAAAGAGAAAAGCCTCTCCAGAGGTACACAAAATATTTTTTCAATACAGAATGGTTTGGGAGTTTCCGTGGAATCATTTCTTGACTCATCACATTTAGGCTTGACAAATTTAAGCTCATCACCACTATCACTGTCATTCTTTATTTTGAGGATCTTTAGTACAACTCTCTTCGCTTTTAAGATTTGAGAAAAAACTTCATTGGATACTGCCTTCTGTAGGTACTTTTCTTCTTTCAGGCTTGGAGAAATTGTTGCAAGTGTATTCTGTCTAAGGAAAAAGTCACACAATTAGAATAATTCAAAAGAGCAGTATATCGACTGCAGGAATTGACAGTTTATCTCACTGCAAGTCTTCAAGCAAGGACAAGGTGATCACTTGAGGGATTCTTACTCAAGAAATCAGAAGCTTTCAGTGTAAGTATGTGTGATGTTAAGAGGATTTAAGATCTTTCCCATCCATTAAATTTTCATTCTCTTCCTTGTGTCTGTGGAGAATGGAAGAGGTACAGCAGGACTTTAGAAGGGCAAGTGTCCGTAATTTCCAAATCTTTCAAAAATCACTCATGATGGTTCAATAATTCTATCTGCCAGTATTTTTGGTACCCTAAAAGGAGATCACCTGGGCCAGGTGACTAAAATAATATAGTTTTTTTCATCATGTAGAGATTCAACAGTGTTGGTTTTATTTTTCACAAAGACTCCTATCTGAGTACAGAACCCAACAGCCTCAGCTCCAGGTGGTGGTTCCCCTAATCCAGTAAACTCCACTGAATAACCGTAGCATCTTGCTGCATCTGCAGCCCAGCCCTGAAATTGTGTTCTCTCCCATTCAAACTTGTAATCTGGATGTCAGAATAGTTTCTTAAAGGGTCGAGGCATTAGGAAAGTTGAGAACCACTGTTCTATATGTTAAAATATATATGATATTTTTACTTTTTCTATATATGTCTATGTGTACGTGTACACTTGTTCTCATGTCTGTTTCAACCTTTTTAATTGGGTTCTGATCAAAAGAACTGGAAATAAAGGGAGTTCCCATTAATTGGGGAATGATTGAGTGAATCATGGCATATGAATGTAAGGTCAGAGATAATGAAAAATTGTGTCAGAGAAACCTGGGGAGATTTCTATATACTGACCCAGATGGAAGTGAACATATGAGAACATGGTTTATACTATAACATTGTAAAAACAGTCTTGAAAATCTTAACTCTGATCACTGTAATAATCACCGAATTCTAGAAGTCCCATGAAGGATGCTGTACTCCTCCTGGAAGAGGTGATGGGCTAAAGGTGCAGAATGAAAAATTTTGAGATATAGTCAATAGGAGAATTTTTTTTGCTCAACTATGTATATTTTTATGAGGGTTTTGTTGCTTTTCCCATTGGGGAAAGAGGTAGAAGGGAGAAAAAAAATAAATACTTGATATTTGATAAGGTTTAAATTTTTTTTAATGATCTGGAAAACATGGAATTCTTATTAAGTTTTCAGATTACTCAATTATTAGAGGGATAATTAAAACTGTAAGAAAATGACAGGCTAGAATACTGGATTTCATTTAACATCAATTCAATAGGTATAAATGTAAAGTCATATTTGGGTTAAAAAAATTAACCAAGTATAGGTTGGATCTCTGTGAAAGAGATCTCAAGACTCATGGATTTCAGGTTCAGTAAGAGTCAATGTGATATATTAGCAAAGAAATCAGATAACATTCTGGGTCAAATTAAGAAGCATATAATATCCTAGGTTATGGAGGTCCTACTACATACACTCTACCTTAGTCAGATCACATCTGAAACACTGTGCTCATTTCTAGTTTCCACATTTTAGGAAAGGCATTTAGGGTGGAAGAATATCCAGAGACAAGCAACAAATATAGTAGAAGGTCTTGAGATCATGTCATTTGACAACTGTTTAAAGTTACATGAGATGTATTTTAGTCTAAATAAAAAAGACAACAACATGGAAACACTTCAATAATTTGAATGGCTGTTGCATGGCATGGTTGGTTAGGTTTATTTCTGATCATAGAGAGTAAAACTGTGTAGAAGATTCGAGGAGAAAGAATGGAGCTTGACATAAGGAAAAAGTCACACAATTAGAATAATTCAAAAGAGCAGTATACTGACTGCAGGAATTGACAGTTTATCTCACTGCAAGTCTTCAAGCAAGGACAAGGTGATCACTTGAGGGATTCTTACTCAAGAAATCAGAAGCTTTCAGTGTAACTATGTGTGATGTTAAGAGGATTTAAGATCTTTCCCATCCATTAATAGGCCTCAAGGTGGAGCCCATTAAGGGAAGCTTATTTAGGGGAGGCTTGTTTGTAAGAAGGCTCACACCTTTTGCTAATTTCTAATTAGTCACTGAATCATAAAGGTTATGATGCCTTCTGGCTCTAGGAAATGTATATATAGAGTATATAGAGTTGTTATTTTGTTTTGGGGGCTCACTTATGAGAAGATCTTGTGATTCTCTGGTTAAGACTCTGAGTGACCATATGTTCAGAGTTCTCCCTCTGCTCAGATGTAAAGGCTCTCAATATAGGGATATATATAAAGCATATAGCTGATTTAGGCAGTCAGAATTCTGTCTGTTGGTCTTTATTTCTCTGCTTATATTTTCTCTGAAGCTCAGGGTGCTGACTTTCTCCTTGAACTAGTGAATGTAATTTTAAAAAAAAGATTGTTGACCCCTTAAACAGCTATCTTTCCTAGTAAAGTAGATCTAAGAACCTGTGCTAGCAGCCATCCTGGGTATGCCAGTGTGGTTGCTGCTATACTATAATAACCAATAAGGTACTATTTGAATACCTTAAACCCTGAAATATCCTGAAAAATACAAATTATTGCCTCTGTTGCAAGCAGTTAAGGTTATGTGAATCATTCATTACACAAAAGGAACCACTATCAACTGGATTGTCATTGTCCACTTAGGTCCTCCATCTATACGTGGATAGGGACATCACTAATTTTGACATTTGGTTTATATATTCTATCAGTAGGCCCACGCACCAGGTAAAATCTGAATGTTTATAAGACTTAAAGCCAGAAACCTAGAGTGGGGGGAATGTTTTTCCTAATCAGATTATTAACATTAAAAATCTTCTAATCAGGAGAGCACACACTTGACTTGAACTTGTGACTCAAAGTCCAGCCACATTTATTTAACAAGTACCCCCAATCCTTTAATTGAGAGAAAGAAAAAAATATTCCATTTTTTTATGGAATATCATAACTTATCTCCAAGAATCTCTAAAACTCACAGGAACCCAAGCTCAATGACTCTAACCTTCAAGTGGTTTTTGTCTATTAATAGGGGTAGAACAGTGTTTCTCTCCTCTCCCCCCCTTCCCCATTTGGCAGGGTTGGGATCCTTTGGATATAAAAGGAAGCTTTCATGTCAGGCTTCAGAATATCATTTGAGAGGAAAAGTAAAGTTAACAAGCCAGTCTCCATAGGAAGTTAGGAGAAAGTTAGGTGTCCCAGGGAAACCTGACAAGGCTATGTATTGATTACAGCTTCCCCTAAGGTTAGCAAAAAGAATCCAAGAGCCAGATTTTGGTCTAATTCTATACACAAAATCTAGACTCCCAAAAATCTCTTAAAGTCTTAGGGTATCTTTCAGTCTGAGAAAAGTAGTCCCAGATCACAGAGCTTTTGCTTCCTGGCAGAATCTGGGGAGGGAAGCCTCATAGAAACTGCTTGAGGCACCAGGCCAAAGACTGAACCATTTGAATTCCCCATTCCAGCCCTTTGCTCACTTGCTCTGTGGTTTAACTCACTAACCCTAGCCCCTCTCTCTTTTAACTGAATAGGGACTGTCAGAGTCATTGTCATCAGACCATTTAGGAAACTGCAGAAATTGTTGCAAGTGGATTCTCTCTATGCTCTCAGACTAGCATCTCTTTGTGCCTCATTTGGCTATCTTTCTGAAAAGAAGGCATATGGAGTTCTACCTGATAAAACTTTACTTACAACCTTATAGTTCTGTAGGAAATCTCCAGGGCCCCCACCCCCACTCCCCTATCCCATTCTTTCATTCCCTTGAGGTTGTTCTCTTGTGTTGCTGTCAAGAAGATAGAAGTATCTGGACCCAGGTGGTATCTAGCAACAATGGCCTCCCTGTTGCTCTTCACATAAGATACTTCATATCAGCCCACCATCCCTGCAGTTCTTTCCCTGTCCCTCTTCATTTCCCGGCTTCCTTCACATTTTAGCTAAAATCTCATCTTTGGTCAATCAGATAGAGGACAAAGTCTACCTGTGGAGGGGAGGGATAGCTGAAGTTTCTCAAAGCAGTATGAGTTTCTAAGTCCAGAGCATCTAACTAAGCTCAAAAATTAGGAAAGTTTCCCTTTTGATGTCTTTGCAAAGAAGAGGGATTATGGGAGAGGAAGGAATGGATTCTACACTCCCAACAATTAGGACTTACCACAATCTCCTTTATCTACCTTTAAAGTCTATTCTGCTGTGATCTGTACTTGAGCAGGGGCTTGGTTTTTCACCCTGCTGTGATCTGTACTTGAGCAGGGGCTTGGTTTTTCACCCTGACCACTTTGGAAATCCACTGTTTTCTGGGTGTGCACTATATTTGAGGGTACATGTCTATAACTCCTTCCAACCTGGCTCCAATCTATAGGCTGTGCCCTCTAAGCTCCCTGCAAATGCCCCATTCATCTCCCTTATGAGAGCTTTGACAGCACTGATGGTTTTTTGCCTTTCTTGGTATGCCCAGCACTTAGCAGAGTGCCTGGCATATTGTAGGTGCTTTATAAATGTTTGTTCACTCAAAGATAGGCCAATTCCCAGACTTGTGACTTCTCCCCTGGCAGAAGATGCTTTGGAAGCTTAGACTCTAAAACTGTCTCAGCTGCTTCTTAACAGACCATTTTTTTCAAAGCTCTGAAGTCTTCCTCCCTGCATATTGGACAGAACTTTAAGATAATACATTGATGATTGAGACAATTACAATGATTAGTCTCTTACAGTAGAATGAAGTTGCTCTGAGCCGTTATCTCAATTTAACCCTAGGTAGAGCAGTTTTATGTGTGTCAGCAACAGTTATTTGCCATCACCAGAAAGATGATGTCAATGGTCCATCACAAAGAAGCTTAAACTGGTTTTTCCTTCCTTGAAATTTGTCAATCAAGGAAAATGAAAATATGCCTACTTTCCAAGTTATCAGAGACAATAAAGTTTTCCTTGGAAATTCTGAAAGGAGGGTGTTAAGGTAAAAGCAGAGTAGAGAAGGGATCTGAAGAATGCTGAGACATGTTAGGAGGTTGGGTGAATAGAAGATGAAGATCAATTGGATACTTTGATTTAAAATACATTTTTTCCATAGAGTGCATTGGAATGAAATGATGCCAAGGTGACACCAAGAAAGAGATTATTTTGTAAAGGGTAGTTAGCAACTCCTTCCTTCTCAGGCTTCATACAGGAACTTTCTGTTGGATTAGAGATTAGTAAAAGAATTCTGCTGCCTTTGTAGGGCATGCATTGCAGTTTCCATCTCAAAATGTTGACTTTTCTAGTTCATGGTGGGTCCATGCAATGTTGGACCATGTTATATTATTGAGGCCAGATTTGGGAGAGCAGATCAGGTGTGAAAGAACTCACTTAGATGTTCTCTTTTAGCCATGAAAGCACATGGACCCATACTGTAGCTACAAGACTGCAATTGAGGAAACTAGGCTTATATAGACAGAAAGCTATACAGCCTGTAGATGTTCAGGATGATGAGGTAGTTTTAGGGTTTTATAGTGCTCAAAGAAAAGGCCAGAATAAAGAAAGGCAAATTTTATGATACAGGGTGAGGGAGATGAGGACAGGATAAGGAAGATGGGGGTAGGGAGGACACAGGATGAGAGAGACAAAAGGTATCCTTTTGGTAATTTTATGGTACAAGATGAGAAATTTTATGGTATTTCAAGATAAGGGGAAAATGATTTTAGGATGTTCTCAAGTTCTAGGATGAATACAAAATGAGCCCCTCTCTTCCAGGGCCTCCCAAAATAGTGCAAAAGCAAACCTTAGTATTCCCCTTAACTCCTAGGGTACTATATGCTGCATACACATCAATATCATTGACTCAATCTTTGGTGAGGTAGGAATTTTCTTCTTGGAAATTGAATGTTTACCTCTTGTATAGGACTACATTGTCCTCTTTCCTTAGGTTGACACTCCTGAGCCCTGGAGGCAGGAAACCCAACCCATTGAAGAATACAAGGTAACCCTAGTGAACTGAAAGAGTTCTTGAGCTATTCCAAGTCTCATTGGAGGAATGTGTTGGAATATTGTTATTTGGATCCAGGCGATAGATATCCTCTAGCTGTTGAAGATGCAAGTAGTTTCAGCACCTTTGGTTTCTCAGTTACCCATCAATTAATTCCATGGATTTTAACTTTTAGCTGCTCTACAATGACTACCATTCTGTCTAGCTCTCATGCCTTTGGCAGGATCTTCCTGACTCTCACAAGATTCTGAGATAATTGGATTCACAGAACTTGAACTCACATTGGCTAAATAAAGTTCCAAGTTCATGGGTAGTTTCTGAAGAATCTTGTGAGTCTCTTATACCTCTGGTAAGGGGTGTGTGTGATTAGGTTTTATATACACACACAGTTGCCATTTCATTAGACTAGGTCTTACAGTAATATACGACAACTCAGATCATACATAGATAAACTCCAAGGCCCCTTCCCTCATCCTCTAAATCCAAGTCCAACACTCTAATTTTTACCAACAAAAAAACTGAAATCTTCTCTTGGGGCAGGGGTGGTATATAAAAAAACAAAAAAACAAGAGACTGGGTTGTGCTGGGGGAGGGGAGGGGAGGACCAAGGAAAAGGTGAAGAGATGGAATTTCAGCAGCATTTAGAAAATAAACAACATAAGAGCAAGGTGTCCGAGCAGCCATACAGGAATGAGATGGAGAATCTGTGATACTTATAGTGAAGCCCATTGCTGATTGTTGTTTCAGATAAAGCAGTTTGTCTTGCTTGCTTCTTTTGCCTGCCAACCTGTTCTGCTTTGTGGCCATTTTTGACATGAATACATGCCTCTGCTTCCACGTAGATATCTATAAACCTAATGGTTTATAGAAGCGTTAAAATCTGATTAAAAAAGAATGAGCTTCATGATGGGTTTTCAGGTTAGTCTTATTTAGCTAATCTTCAGAAGGCATGTGGCCTTACCTATGGGAAGTAGCTTTGGAAATTGACTAGATGCAGGGAAGTGTAGGTTTCAGTTCTTCCATGCTTTTATGTGGGCTACCATCTTGGTGCAGTATGACTGGGACGATTGGTATAAATGGCTTCAGAGTCTTTCCTGACACTATAATTCCTGTTATAATGTGATCTCTTCATAGAACTATAAGGGTCTGCCCACTGTGTGAATTTCATTGCACTCTAACACATCTAATCCATCCTCCTCGTGGCCAGGCTTCATTTCCCATTCCTGATCCTTGCCTGCCTTCCACCTCTCTATCGCTACCTTTTGCAAAAAAATAAACAAACAAAAAAAAATGACAGCCATTGTCAAAGCATGGGCCCGTCTGGATCACAAGTTTGACCTTATGTACACCAAGTGGGCATTTGTGCACTAGTATGTGGGTGAAGGCATGGAGGAAGGAGAATTCTCAGAGGCTTGGGAAGATTTGGCTGCCCTGGAGAAGGATTATGAGGGGATGTAATGCCAAGCAAAGGCAACTTCCAAGGTTCAGATTACCAGCATAGAAAACCCCATTTATTCAGCAAACATTCACAGAACAGAAAAAGTCAAAATACAGTGTAACTTGTTCCTTTAGCAAGTAAGTTCTCAATTCAGTCCAGGTGGCAGACAGTACATTCATTTAGTCAGTCAAAAGTCTCTCCTCTCAAATGGAGATTAGTCTCCAACCATAAACAAAGTACATTCATTTGGTCAATCACAGAGCACAAAAAACTCAAAGGCTTCCCACCCCCAAATCTCAAAAGGGGCAGGAGAGCACAAAAGGCCATCCATCCTTAAGTTACAACAAAGTTAAGCTCAGCATTGAATACCCAAGGAAAGGGCCTTCTTTCATCTTCACTGGAGGCAAGCCCTCAGCAATCTCAGTTCCTGGGGAGACAAAGTTCAACAAAGCCATAGCCAGTGTCCTCATCAAGACACTCTCTGCCTGTAGAACAGTCCCAGAACCCCTGAAAACATCAGCAAGGCCCTCTTCCAGGATTTCTATAAACATATAACAGGAAAATCCTCCTTCAGGGCTTCTGAACCAACAGCCAGGTTCCAGGACCTGTACAGCAGCAGCATTGTCCTTCACCATCAGGTGAATCTGGAAAAACAACATCAAAACAGAGACAAAATACCGGCATCACAGCCATGCCTCCTCAGTCCTTGGCAGTTCCAGGTGACAGTCCCAACAGGCTCTTAGCAGTCTTTCTCTCAGCAACTCAGGCTCTATGATACTGGATACTGCTCTCCCAAAGTCCTTCTAGCTTTCTCTAGGCTGGGACCTCTCTCCCAATTCACGGCTCCTCCCAGTTCAGCCCTCTGTCTTCATGTCAACAAGTCTATCCCACAAGTGGGATTCACAAGCTCTGGGTTTTAACACTCAACCCCCAAACCAAGCCAATACGGGGGCATTTCCAAATTCCATTACCAATACAGGAGGTAGGCACAGACTTTGTAGAGGGGGAAGATGAAAGTGAGGGATTCTAGAAGCCATCCAGCAAATAAGCTGGCTTGCTCATGAATCTTTTACACCACCTCAAAATAAAATCTTTGCTTGTGATTAAAAAAAACAACAACAACACTCTTGTATTCTTAACCAAGGAATTCTTTGATGAGCAAGTAGAGACAGTTTAGGAAGAATGGGAGCTAAGTGAAATTCTGAGTACTCTTCTTCATTGAATTCTTTGATGACCATAAAATAGATATTTATTAGAAAAATCTATTTTTGTAAATGAAGGATCACACATTCAGCAGAATATTTAGAAATGATAAGAACCTTGTTGATAAAAGATAGAAGGAATTAAGCCATGAAAAATTTACCAATGTTGACCCCAAAGAGTCTTTCAATAAGTGAATTCTTTCAATAATGCAAAGGAAGCCATTGAATACAGTTGTAGGCCTGTGTCAGGCTGATGAGGAAGAAGTTTCTATAGAGAAAGAAAAAAAAATAATGGCTTAACAACGATCCAAAGTTATAAGGGCCACCAGGGGTTGAGTTCTTTATGTCTAAGGCAGATTGCATGCTTTTCATGTTTTGACTCATGAGGCCATATGAGGGCAGATATGGAGAATCAAAATGACTACAGGAAAAGTAAGCAATAAAATATATTTGAAGGGACAACGTGCAGTTCCTAAGGGCCTTAGTGAGGCAAAGCACCTGAGGGAGGTACAGATGGGGAAGGATGACTGGAAATGGGATGACCCTGAGCAGCAAATTTTTAACTCACAATACAGTATTATTCGTAGTGAGGAACCATGGTACATGAAACACTTAAGTCAGCAAATCACATGAGTCAGGGAAACACATGCATACAATATTTCCCTTAATAAATAACAACCATTTTTGTTCAGTTCAAAGTTTGACATATTCTGAAGTTATTGTGTACATGTAATATGGAAGTTTATATTTTGTGAATACATACACATGCACACATGTGCAACACCCCCTCCCCCCAGCATCCTGGCAAAGTGCCTGGCACATAGTAAGTCCTTAATAAATGTTGATACACTATAAAATGGCTTCTGTGTAAGAAAAGCTTATAGTAAGTGTTTTGTTAATCCTCTCTACTGCCCTCTTCAGTTATATGCCATTCAAAATTTTATAGAAAAACCTAGGAAAATTTGCAAAAGATTAGCGTGCTATGGTGTATCCTATGAAAATTGACTTGCAAAGACTGTGCAATGCTTCAGTATAACTATTACAAAAAAGGGTTAGGGAAATTTAAATTGAATTTAAGATGAAATGGAGAATCTGTCTATAATACACCATAATTATTACTTTACTTTGAAAGTTTAAATGCTTGAGGTGGAGTGAGCCCAACAGAATAGCAACTCTGGTATCCATTACTCTTGGAACAATTCATTTAGAAGCATGCACCATGCAATTGTTCATGAGACCAAATTCAACTTCTTACACTAGGATCTCTAGATCACCTTCCTTATTGCCCATTCTTAGGGCATTTGTAGTCTCAAACATGAAGCTAGAGGAGCCATTTCTGACTCCTTTCCTGTGCATTACTGAGCATCACTGTCACCACCAGGGTCTATATGACAGACTGTATCAGCAAGCACCCTAGCATACCCAGGATAGCTGCTAGCACAGGTTCTTAGATCTGCTTTTCTGACGGAAAGCAACTCAAAATGGGTTAACAGTCTTGCTTTAATCAATCAAACAAATATCATTTACCTAGTTCAGGGGAAAAAGTCAGCAC
>JAQQSU010007192.1:0-13295 GCA_028627135.1 Pseudochirops cupreus | reverse complement strand
AAGCTTTTGGTGTGGGAGTTCTGACTGTGTTGTCTTCCTCCCGTTCCATGCTTTGATCCTTTTTGTCCCCAAAGAAGTAATCTAAAGTTTGGTTGTTGTTCTTATTTTGCTTCCTTTGCCTGCTCATGTTGTCAGTCAATTACTCGATTTTTTTGCTCTGTGGAACTCTGCTTCCAGAGGGTAAAGCTCTGTCCCAAATTGCTGGGGTTTTCACAGCTGCCAGAGCTATTGGGAAGCTGCCATCTTTTTGCAGGGCCCCCCCACCTTTGGCTCACTGAAAACACACCCCAGGACCACCACTCAAGAACCACAATCTGGATCCAGGTCGCTCAACTCAAGAGCACTTAGCCTCTGAACTATCGCTTAGCCCCACTGCAGTCTGCAGGCCGGGAGCTCTGAAGCAGCCATGTGGAGGTGGCTGCAGGGCTGCTGCTTCTGCCACTTTCTTGCTCTTGAGGCAGTTCAGCCGGACTGCTTTTCTCCCAAATTTAGCTGAGTTCCACTGACCTTTCACTTTTTCCTTGTTTCTTGTGGCTTGATAATTCTGGAAACTGCCACAGCTGCCACTGACCCACTCTCCTGAAGGCTCCAGCTGCGGCTTGTCCTGACCACCCCAAGACCAAGCCACAGTTTCAGGCTGGGCTGGTTTTGGCTCCCAGCATGCTGCGATGAGCCCTTCCTGCTGAGCTGCCTTCAGCGGAAGATGTGTTTCTCTGTATTTCTGTGCATTTTGGAGCCCTAAAATTTGTTTAGAGTCATATTTTATGAGTATTTGAGGTAGCTATGTGGGAGCTGCGGAACCTTGTTGCTTCTATGCCACTATCTTTGCAAAAAGTAAATTTTAAGAACTCATTTAGCCAGAATGGTTACTCCTTCAGTTCTTCAGATAAAATGAGAGATGTGGTAAAAATCCTCCAATGCAAAGGATTAAAAAGATATGATACAAGTTAATGACCCTCAATCTAAATGTTAGCATACTGAAAAGGATCCTTAAAATTCATCTAATTTAGCCTTCGCATTTTATAAATGAAATCCCAAAAGGTAACTTTCCTCAGATCATGGCTAACAAGTGTCACAGCCTGGAAAATTTGAACTCTAATAATTAACTCATCAGAGCTGTTCATGGTTTACTTGGTGTTAGTATTCATTTAAAATTTACAAAAATTGTATAAATTTATGTAAGCATAAAAACCCCCACATAGTTCATGTATGTAAATAACCTCACTTGGAAACAAAGAACATTAAATCCTATACAGAGCAGAGGTGCAGTATGAAGTATGGGTGTGTGCTAATGCTTTCAACTTAAAACATAAGGTCATCAATGGAGCTGATGGTCTGTGTTGAAATACCCAGAAATTCTCTAACAAAAATAACATGTTCAGAGACTCTTCTAGACCAAAGGGCAAATGCAGCACACACATACAAGCCAGGGAGCTGAACGTCAGGTGCTTAATCTACTTATCACCAACGACTTGATGCTATAACAAGATAATATCCCACATTAGTATGCAAACAATAAAAATGAACAGCGTAAGTCCAACTTACCTTTTCCTATTTCTAAATTTAGGAGACTGGAGTTTCTTCATAGTTTTTGTACTGTTGCTTTATATTTGGTGCATAATCACAGATCAAGTAAAAGATTTAACTGATACAAAAAGTTAAGTCTGTACACGCCCTTTCCTCTAGTGATAGGACATTAAATGACTTTTCAACTTCAGTTTTTGCTGGGGCTCCCAGACAGTATCTGCAATCTTCCTGAAAAGAGCCTCCTCCTCAGGATTCAGTTATCTTCAAAATATCTGAGATACCATCCTTTCCCACAACACAAGGGACACTGAGGAAGACCTCTTCTTTTATTCCATACAAGCCCTAAAAAGCAAAAAGATGATTAGTCTTACTGCAAATTAGAACCTGGGATCTTTAGTAATCAGGAAGTTGTTTGACATAAGAAGCAAATAGTCACTTGAAAATATTGAGACTAGGCACTCTTCAGCAAAGATAACATTAAAGCCAAGCTAAGCCCCCCTCAAAAAAAGCCCCACACAAAGATTCCAAAAGGTGCCAAAAGAAGCAATAACCCAATAGAACCAAAGAAAAACCAAGTAAACCTCCAAACAATCCAGGATTAGAAAAGAAAACCACAAAAATCCTGAGGACACTGTGGTCAGAAGTGCTTTGGGGAGCCTAAAGCTAGTAAAACAGCAGTCATCTGGTCAGGGGCACAGCAAAAGACAAAGCAAACCTCCTGGAGGTGACTTCAAGGACATAGATGAGGTACAGGTGCTCCACAGAACCCACGCAGAACCCTCCTTTAAGCCAGAATCCATCAGGATTGCAGATCGCTTGTTATGATCTGACAAGACTGCAACAGAAGCAGCAGCAGGATGTGGACACAGAAGCTAGGAAATAAGGCAGAAGATAGGGCCTGGTCCAAGTCCCTGTCCCAAACCAGAGCTGAAGAATAACAGAAGGAGGGAGACTAAGGTAATCTAACCACACCATTCAGAATTGCAATAAAAGAGTATCCAGGTAATAGAAGGGATGGGAACACGGAAGCTTCTTGGCCCTGGCACAAAATCCCAATATTGGGACTGAGGCTGGATTATATACAGGTCAAGAAAAGCTCTAAAGATAAATAAACTCTTTAGAAAATAACTACATAAGGGGCAGCTAGGTAGTGCACTGAACAGAGCACAGGCTCAAGAGGACCCAAGTTCTGATCCAGCTTCAGACACAACACTTACTAGTTGTATGACCTTGGGCAACTCAACCTCAATTGCCCTACCTTCCCCCCTCCAAAAAGCCAAAAAAAAAAAAAGATATCAGTTGAACAAAATGACTTTTAAATCTCTTCTTATTGAGTTTATTCAGTAATTCTGTCACTTCACCTCTTTAAGCCTCACTTTCTTCATCTGTAAAATTAGGTAAATAGTATTTGCACTACTTATCTCAGTGTTCTTCTGAAAAAAAAGTTTTAAAACCTTGTAAGTGCTAATATAAATGTTATTAATCTATTATTTCCTTCTCTTCACTCTCTTACATCACATCAGTTTCTAAATCCTGTAATTTTTCCTCTTTCACATCTCTCTTCTGTTCTCAATGTACACACCACCCTGTTCTTCCTGCCTCCAGTTTACCTCTTCTTCAATTCATTCTTCATAATGTTTGTCAGTAATTTCCTAATTAATATGATCACACTATTTCTTTATTCAAGGACCATCAGTGGCTTTATACTGCCCACAAAATAAATTCCTGATCTTGATACATATGACCTTTCACCATCTGTCTACAACTTTACAAATTGGCTTCATCATACATGTACTCCAAACTGGACTACTTTCTCAGTTCACTGTTCTAGTTCAATTCTCTCTTTCTCTATCCCTTGTTCATCTCCTTGACTATCCATCTGTCTTTTGAAGCCCCTCACTTCACTTAAGGCTCAACTCTATCATTTACTTCCTGTGACCTCAAGTCCCAATATTCTCATCACTAAAAGTGGGGTGGGGAATGGCTGAACAAATGGCATTTGAGTGTGATGGAACACTATTTTGCTATAAGAAATGACGAAGGGGATAGTTTCAGAAACACCTGGGAAGATATATATCTTATGCATAGTGAAATAAACAGAACCAGAACAGTTTACATAGTAATGGCAATATTATAAAGATAATCAACTGTGAAAGACAATAATTATCCACTGCAATTCCGAAGGACTAGTGATGAAAAATGCTATCCAACTCCATATAAAGAACTAAGGGACTTGGGGGACACACTGAAGCATTTTTCCCCCTTGCTTTCTATTTCTGGTCCCTTCCCTCCTACCCCAAACATGGCTAATACAGAAATAATTTT
Organism: Pseudochirops cupreus; assembly: GCA_028627135.1. Taxonomy (NCBI): domain Eukaryota; kingdom Metazoa; phylum Chordata; class Mammalia; order Diprotodontia; family Pseudocheiridae; genus Pseudochirops; species Pseudochirops cupreus. The sequence continues at coordinate 9,443 of JAQQSU010007192.1, read as the reverse complement.
TGTAAGACTTCATGTATACAATAGATATTTAGAAAATATTACAAGCTGTCAGGAAGAAACAATTTAAGTATTGTGGAAACAATCAGGAAAACACAAGATCTGGCAGCTTCTTCATTAAGGGATCAAATGGCTTAGAATATGATATTCTGGAGGTCAAAGGAGCTAGGATTAAAACCAAGAATCACCTGCCTTGCAAAACTGAGTCTGATGCTTCAGGGGAAACCAGAGCTGAACAGAAAATTTGACATTCAAATACAAGAAGCAAGAGAAGCATGAGAGGGGCAGATAGGTGGTGCAGTGAATAGAGCATCGGCCCTCGAGTCAAGAGGACCTGAGTTCAATCAAATCCGGCCTCAGACACTTAACACTTAACTAGCTGTGTGACCTTCGGCAAGTCACTTAACCCCAATTGCCCTCCAAAAAGAAAAAAAAAAGAGAAACATGAGAAATTAAACAGGAAAAAGAAATCATAAGGAACTTACTAAAGTTGAACTATTTACATTCCTACATGGCAAAATGATCATTTTAACTCATGAGACTTTTCTCAGTATGAGGATAGTTGAAGGGAATATATATGTATACATACATATATATAGTATGTATAGGAGGGTGTATGTGTGTATAAATACATATGTGAGTGTGTGTATATGTGTGTACATGTATACATAGAGGGCACAGGATCAGTTGAATAGGAAGAGATAATATCTAAAAAATACAATGGATATTGTATTCTTATATTCTAAATGGGTGGAAAAGGTGCAAGAGAGAGGGAAAGAATTTAAGAATGGAAAACAAAACTGAATTTTAAAAAACAAAGTAAAAGATCTACATGGCCTCTAAAATCCCTTTCAACCCATAAGAAATGAGGTGCCTGTTCTTCTGTGCTCTTTTCTGCTCTGACCTTTCCAGCTGAAAGTGATCTCACCTCTTTATAATCCTTATGTCACTTTTCCTGACCCTTTCTTGTCCTTATTAGCTTCTTCCTCTATTTGATTTGGTTAATAGATCCCAGGATCAAAGTTTCAGGTCTGGAAGGGTCTTCTATTCCAATTCCCTCATTTTAAAGATAAGGAAAATAAGGCCCAGGAAATTTAAGTGACTTGTCCTGAGGTCACACAGATAATGGAAATCAGGTCTTTCATCTCTAAATACAACACTCTTCCCTGTATGTACAACATGCAGCCTTCAGCCCCATCATTCAATTAGAAGCTCCTTGAGTCTCTGCATGTTGTAGCTATCTCAGCATTCTAACTGCCCAGCACAGTGCCTTACAGATAGTAGGCACTTGATGTGTCAAACCGAATTAAATTAAAATTAACTGAATACCAGATAACTGATTTGCATGCATTGCTTATTAGCCTGATCACTTTGTAATTACCCCTTATACCCTAGAGTTCCCACCAAAAAAAGTCTTTCAGTCATCTCTTTAACATCTGAACACAACAAATGAAAGCATGCTTTTATTTCCTTGGTCCTATGGTTTATTTGGTTTAAGTGCCTGTCTAGTGGGCCCACTGGCCCAGGTTCCAAGTCACCACCAGTAACAACCACCAGCCAACCACCACCAAAAAACCAGGTAATTCTAAGTGTCCTGAGAATGTCAGGGACCCTGAGTTCCTGCTTCCAGGCCAGGCTACACTGCCATCAACCTGCAGAACAATTGCTGTGGAGATAAGGCCCACAAATTGCTTAGGGAGGTGCTAAGGCCTTCACTTTCTCAGTAACCATAATTAGCTAAGTCCCAGAAAAAAGTAATCGACACCAAAGTCCTTGATACTATTTAATTGTTCAATATTAGATATAGGTATAATTTTATTGGTGGAAATTACACTAAAGAAGATGTTTTGTCATTGCACCCATAGGCCTCTCCACCAACTTGTAGCTGAAAACACCTCTATGCATTGTCTCCTCCATTAGAAGGCCATATTTGTATCCCCAGCACTTAGCACAGGGCTTTGCTTAAAGCAAGTGCTTTAAAATGCTTTTTCATTCATTCATTTATTTAAGTTCCAAAAGGGCCTTTCTTTTGAGAGAAAAAATGCAGCATGGTGGGTAGAAAGTCAGACTTGAAGCCAAGAAGGCCTGGGGTTCAAGTCCCACATTTAATACTTGTTGACTGTGGCCCTGGGCAACATAAGGTCTCATGCTTTAGGAAACTAAAGCTAGATTGCAGTGGAGGTCTCAGCTTATATTGGCAGGAGTATCCTCCTGGTAGAGTTCCCTGTACTAATGAAATCACAAGTCCAGTTCCTATTCATTTCCATGCACACATCACAATTTAGAAAGCACTTAACTTGGATGTGCCTCACTTAAGAATATATACTTGAAGACACAGAGTTCAAATTATCTATTTTAGGAAGGGTAGTGCTAAAAAAAGGCTTCCATAAACAATTCAAACAAATCTGACCTGGGCTGCTAACAATAACCATTATGCAGTTGGGGGCTATATTGTATAATTCTCAGAATTGCTGACTTAAAAATTTCCACATTTCCATTAACCAAGTCAAGTCAACTTTGTCCCTTTTCCTGGCATACACTGACAGTGAAGATAATCAGCTTCGAGTCTGCAGTCATTTTGTAGTCTATAGAAAATGTTGAATAGAAAATGGAACGAGACAGAAAATAATTTCAGTGTTTTATCCTAAAGTTTGCCCCTTACCTGTGTTAACCATCCTTGGCCCTCCTTCCCTCCTTCCCCCAGGTCACATAAGACTCATTAACATAAGAATTTTCTTTAAACTTCTTCCCAACAGACTCTTCTTTTATACACATAGGTGCCCTATTCAGCAACACTGCTATCATGATAGCCCTCTTATTTGGAAAGCCAAGTGAGGATAGTGAGCAGTGGTTCCAATACTACCTTCAGAATACACAAGCTCTCCTACTTACAAATGCAGCCTTAATCTCTACCTACATCTCTACTTCTCAAGAAAAGATAGAATGTGAGATTTTCTCACACAGGCTAAGTTTAATTCTTTCAGCTACATGACTACTGGACATATATTAAGCATGGATAAGAAATCTGAAGATAGGGGCGGGTAGGTGGCACAGTGAATAAAGCACCAGCCCTGGATCAGGAGGACCTGAGTCCAAATCCAGCCTCAGACACTTAATACTTACTAGCCATGTGACCCTGGGCAAGTCACTTAACTCCAATTGTCCTGCCTTCCCCCTCCAAAAAGAAAAAAAATGTTTCAAAAGAGACCTTTTGTCTACAAATTCAGTGCTTTTTCCATGACACTACACTAATAATGACAATAAAAAGTCATACTTGTGTCTTGCACCTAACACACATGGTACTTTACCAATCTGAAAAAATTATTCCATCCATTAGACATGCCAAAATGTTTCAGTGTTCATCCAACTAACCTTGTTTAAAATATAAATTTCTGCTATTTAGAAGATGATTTATAACATTCTGGTAGAAAAGAACTACTCTTATAAAATCTATATATTTTAAAACTTTCTATTGATTCATACTACTAGATAATTGATATACCAGATAAGACAAGAGACTGTTCATTCAACGCTCTCATTCCTTGTTCAAATAATAGCAATCTATGACATTAACCTGCACCAGAGACAACTTTTGGCATGTTAATGAATTGGTTGCCATGTTGAAGATCCATCATCTCTCCCTTTACTCTGTTTTCATCTGCATCTACAAGGACAAGTTCATCAGTCAACTTCTGTAAAACACAAAATTTCATTAAAAAGAAAAAAAATAAATACTTGATATTTTTAAGGGTAAAAGGAAAATTCTTGAATTACTAATCTATGTTCATCCAATAGGAGAGAAAGACAATCAGACAGCTTAGGAAAGACATAACTACCTTCAAATACTGAAAAAGCTATCTATCATACAAAGATAATTGTAGATTTGTTCTGTCTTGCTCCAAAAGGTCAGACTATAAGCAGTGGGTAAAAGTAACTAAAATTTCACTAAAATATAAAATCAAAAGGGACCTCAGAAGTCATCTAATTCAACCTATGTACCTGAATGGTAATCTCCCCCCCAACATTCCCAAAAGGTGGTGATCAAGTCTCCATTTGAACACTTATGCTAACAAAGAACTCGCTTTCTTACAAAGCAGCCAAATTCACTTTTGAACAGTTCTGTTAGGAAGTTTTTACACGATGTCAGAATCCACCTCCCTATTACTATTCCCCACTAGACTTAATAGTCACATTGAGAAATTTAAAATAATGAAAATTTTAAGGATTTATAAAGCACCTTACCTTCCTTACAACAAAGGTAGACAGAGCAAGTATTAATACACAGATGGATCTGTGACCTCATCAATGGTAGATCACAGTCCATTCACACCTGTCCAAATCCCTAGCATGTCCATTTAGCCTGCTACAAGTCTTTCCTACCTTCATGTCAAAAGAATACCAGCAGCATACCTTGGCTGTCCATCTGTTACCCCTTGCCCTCTACATGGGACCAGCTCATTTTTAAAAAATCATACATTTCCCTCATATTTCACTTCTTCAAAATTCTTTGTAATATGTTTATGCCTGCTCACACTCACCATCTGCCTTTCCAATGCCCCCTGTATGATACATAAAACAAGCATTATCTTCTCCATTTTCTGAGCCTTAGAGGTTAAGATTTGTTCAAGTTAATAAAATTTTTAACCTAACTTTTAAAATTCCAAGTCCCATGATCTTTCACCTACACTGTTACCTCAGAGATACTGCAAAAGGAATTAAGTGCCTATTTGGTTTACATTCACAAATGCTTAGATTACAAAGCTGATATTATTATATAGAGGACTAATGATGAAAGCTGTCCAACAGTAAAATAAATGGTCTCTGGAGTAAGCAAGTTTCCTGTCATAGCATTTAAATAACATATATGACAATCTGAGAAAGAGTATAGGATAGTGGATTCCTTGGAGTCAAAAAGACCTGCGGTTCAAGTTCTTCCTCTGATGCATATTATGGGACCATAAGCAAGTCACTCAACATCTAAATCAAAATTAACTTTTTTTTTTGCTATGGACCTCCTTTGACAGTCTGGTAAAGCCTATGGATCCCTTCCCAGAATGTTTTTAAATTCATAAAATATACAGGATTTCAAAGGAAACTAATTATATTGAGATACATACACATACATATGCATGTATATAAAGTTCATATATATACATATATACATATATACATAAGTATATACATACATACACACATGCCTGCACGTGTGCATCAAAAGTTCAGGTTAGGAGTCCCTCAAGTTCCAGGAAATTTTCAAAGACTACACATTACAAGTGAGTTGCTAAACTGCATCACTGGAAGGAGTTTCCTACATTAATGAAAACACAGGTCCAGAGTCTAAGGTCTGCAACCAACGTCTTCTATCGAAGATCCTACAGAAGGGACTTCTTACGAGTGGGAAGTTAACAGATCATCTCTAAGGTTGCTTCCAAGAGTATATGATTCTATAATCAGGATGTAGCTGTCTTTAGTAAGTCAAAGACAATAACCGCTAGTTAATCATAAGCTGTAATATATAAGCATTCGATTATAAACCTTCAATTTATTTTATTTTATCCTAAAATAAAGACTTGAAACTTAAAAGTGGAAAGCCATCAAGCAACTGTAAGCATAACCTCAGTGCTTTGTTGGGATACTTTCACTGCTCAAAAGACTGTATAAAGCTCGAGTCATACAACAATAAGGGAACTATTTTCATAACCTTGAGAAAAACTTATACACTACAGCTAAATATTGGAAATAAGCTTTGACTCTTGCATAGGAGACGCACAGAACACTGGAACTAGAAGTTAACACCTAGTTCAAACCCCTAATTTTACAGATAAGGAAACTGGGGCCAGAATATTTAGTGACTTGCTCAAGATCACAGAGACCACAAATGACAAAATTGTAATTCATATTCACTTTCCCCTTTTATGTGCTGTCTTAACTAGCAATGACAATATTAACAATAATACTACTGATTAGTAAGACTGAACCAAAAATAGGAAGAAACAACTGATACTATACCCCTCATTCACATACCAATTGAGTGGATGCATGGAGGGGATGTGGGAGGGTATAATGAGGGAGATGAAGAGCAGGCTTTAATACATGGAGAAGAAAAAACTGTTAGCAATTGACATCAGCTGCTGTCAGAGACCACTTACAGTCCCTGTTTGGGTTTTGCAATGTAGTCTAAACCAGACATGAAATTTACACACTTTTAGTCTTGACTGATTTCTGGAATGGAATCCACTATATGAAGAGCTTGAGGTGTTATCTGTAACATTTCTATTCTATTCCTATGCACAGAAGTCTGTAGCCCAAGCAGTTGAGAGTTTAATATGGATTTACTGGTTTAAAAGAGGATTATAATCTATCATAAAGTGAGCAACCAGCACAGTCCCAAGTTTCTCCAGTGGAGCTAAGCAATGGCAGCACATGTAATGAGCTAATTAGGTATAAACTTAGAATCCTGAAGCCTCCCAAAGACTTACAGGAAAAGAGAAGACCAGGAAACAAGAAGCCTGCTTAGAAGTGAAAAGGAAAAAGACAAAAGAGATGAAATTCAAAGTGGTACTACTCAGCTAGCACCCATGTAATAGGCTGTATAACAGTTCTAATAGTTGCCATTTTCTCAAATTTTCATTTCTGTATGAATTCCAATTCACAGGCTAAACAGACTTATTGTAGTAGAGCTTGACAGCTCTGGCTTCCTTATTCTTAGATCTCACTCTTATTAAAATACTGATGGCTCATGCCACGCCAACCCAACCAGCCCCGGTAATGGAGACCTTATTACAGGGCGGAGACTCTTCCTTAATGAGATTCTCCATCAGCTGATCCTTGACAGACACCATCTTAGAAACCTGGCAAAGTGGAAAAAAATAACGCATTACTCTGGTTTGATTAATTGCAAGGTCATTAATATAAACACAAAGCACCACATTCTCTAGGGTGCTTCTAAGTGCCAGTTCACAGATAACAAATTTCACAGCTGGTTTGTTTTACGCCCTACCCAAAAGGAGAGGGTTGATCTGTATGACCACAAAGTCCCTATCAGCTCCAAATCTTAAGTCCTGTGATACCTACCCATAAAATGCTGCCCACCTGGTAGGGGGCACATAAGAAGAGACTCAGATAAGAAAAAGCAGAAGGAAAGCTTATGTTGACATAGTGCTTACAGAGATGATCTCCTTTTTGCTTAAGTATTGTTATCCTCAGGCAGCCTGGGACCTCAATCCAAATCCACAGCTCCTCCCACTACACGAGGCTACGAAAGGCACGCAGGGCCAGGAGGTGGAAGGAGGCTTCCAGGGAGCTGCGGCCGGGGCAGACTCGGCCCCAGGAGCGCCCTCCCAAAGACCCACTGCACATGGGCGAGGCTTGGGCCTCCTCTGGGTTCCAGGGCCCGAGGCCTTCGCGCTCCGGGGCACCCATTCTTCTCCCTACTCACAGGGGCCACAGGCCAGGCGACTCTCACAGGAGGACTCTGCACCCTGCGGGGGCTCAAAGCTGTGACTGGGCAAGTGAGGGCAACACCCCTGTGCCCCACCTTTCTGCTCGTGCAGAGGGCCCCCACAAACCACTGCATGATTCTCCTCTCTGGAAAGCACAGCGATGCAAGGCGGGAACAGCCGCAAGAACCACAGATTTATGCTGACGCCCCTGGCCCCGCCCTTATTAGCCCCTGCGCCTGCGCAGCTCAGGCAACCTGGGAGGGAGCTGAACTAAAGGAGGTACACGTGGGAGCTACGTATAGGCCTAGTGAATCAACTGTATTTGAGGGAAAGTTTTGAGCCCAAAAAATGACCCCAGCGGGCCCTGCTCAAGAAATCTGTGGATCAGAAGGCCATGCTTATGGTTATAAAATTAATATGTATCTGTATATTATATATAGTTATGTTTAGACATAATCTTACATATGTAAGAAACTTTCATATATGGCTATATGACAAAATTACATAATCATAAAAGTCTTATGATCCAATAAGCTTTTATTAAAACCTCTATTAAGTGCTAAGAATTTATTATAATTTTTAGGGGAGGACTTCTGATTTCATTGGCGTAGGGAGCTCTTGGTGACAAAACTTACCCTGCCTACCCAAATCAGCACCCCTTCTCCAATTTCGCATCTTAGAGGGCACTGAGGGGTTAAATGACTGGCCTGGGACCGAGGCCGCCAGCCAATCAGGAGTGGCGCTTTAGCTTTGGTCGCTCTCAACCAAAAAAAAAAAAAAGGTCCTGCCCTCCAGGCGCTTCCATTCTACATTACAGGATAAAAATGCACAGGACAATTAAGGAAACCAGTTTATTGATTACTTCAGTGTACACAAAGATTATTCTACTTTAAAACCAGCCTCCCCCTTTTAGAGATTTCCTGACAATACAGGTTATTCTGATAAATTTAACCACATTTCCCCAAGGAACAAACTTGACCTTTGACCAACTCCTGTAACCCCAAGGCTTACATACTTCCCCCATTTCCAGTACTATAGTTGATCCTAAAAACCTATAAAAACCTAATCTGTAAATCTGTAAAAATCTAGCTATAAACCCAAGCTATAAAAACCCTAAGAAGCTAATCTACTACCAGCCTGAGCAGTCTTTCTGGGGGCATTCATCAATTTCTTTTCAGTCTGGCAACTCATTTTTATTCAGTCCCAGTCTTGCAGATATGATGGTGGGTAAGATTCTACCTGAGCTCTCAAGGAACCTAGGCTGGTAAAGTCCAACAGCCTAAGTCTTGTCTCCAGGCTCTGTGCAGATTGATAGGATCTGCTGAAGCTTTTATTGGCATAACTTTTGAGAATCCAAATTTTCTCTTCATGCATGAGAGGCATCAGAGTAGGAATAGGGATTTTGTGGAGGATTATTATTATATTTCATATAATAAGGTCCACTAGACACCTTCAGTTTTTGCAAAGGTCATGTACCTGTTGGTTGACTTTTCAGCCAAAATCAGTGTTTTCATAGAAAGTTTCTTTTTTACATTGAGGGATAGAAGGGCCTGGAATATGATATTCCAGAGTTCAAGGGAGCTAGGATTAAAACCAAGAATCACCTACCCAGAAAAACTGAGTATAATGTTCCAGAGGGAAATATGGTCATTCAGTGAGGTGGAGGATTTTCAAACATTCTTGCTGAAAAAACCAGAACTGAAAAGAAAATTTGACCCTCAAATACAAGAAGCATGAGAAGGTAAACATGGAAAAGAAATCATAAGGAACTTATCAAAGTTAAACTATTTACATGCCAACATGGAAAAACAATAATTGTAATTTCTGAAACTTTTCTCAGAATGAGGATAGTTGTGAAGGGAATACAAATGTATATATATGTATACATACACATATGTCTATGTAGGAGGGTTTATATATGCGTAGGAACACATATCTGAGTACCTGTATATATGAGTACATAGAGGGCACAGGATCAATTGAATAGGAAGGGACAATACTCTA
>JAQQSU010007191.1:0-13295 GCA_028627135.1 Pseudochirops cupreus | reverse complement strand
TATATGTATATATATGTGTGTGTGTATATATATAGACACACACACATTTATATATATATGTATGTATACATACACACATATATATATACACATGCATATATATGTATTGTGTATTATGTACTTTTTCCTGCATGCACACAAAACTTCAAATCCATTGGTCATTGTCATCTACTAATTATGAGACACACACACACACACAATCATATGTTTGTGGTTTCATATGCATGTATATAAAGATATCTCCTTTTCCTCAGTCTAAACATCCTCAAGCCCTCTAAAAAAGTTATCATAAAGGTGATGATTCCAAAACACTTCACTTTCTTGACTTTCCCAATCTAGACTATCTCAAATTTATTAACATCCTTTCTAAAATTTGGCTCCCAAATTAAATTGAATACTCCAGATGTGGTCTGAGCAGGAGAGAGTCCAGTGTCATTGTAACCGCCCCAGTACTGAACGTCATGCCTCTCTAAACACAGGAGAAGATTGTTTTAGCTTTATGACTGCCATACCACATTATTGACTCATATTGGGCTGATTCCAATCTTGAATTCTTTTGACTGCCCTACAACTTTGATTGATAGCTTTAATACACACACACACACACACACACACACACACACACACACACTCTAACTCACACACCCTTGTGCCCACATGGAGAAGTCATTCAACATTTTAATTCATGTTTATGATGCTAATCATGTTCTTATTTTATTCTAATCTTTTTCAATCAACCAGTCAATAACTATTTAGCATCCACTGTAGTCCAGGCCCTGTTCTAAGTCCTGGGGATACAATGATTTATAAATGAAATAACCTTTGCTCTTAATACACTTACATTCTCTTTTCAAGAGAGGTGGAGAACAACTTGTATATGCATACATACAAATACATATATACAGATATGTGCAGGATCCCAAATATATACATATGTGTGCAGGATCAATCAATCAACATACATTTACTAAATTGTTACTATGTGCCAGGGACAACCCGAAGCACCGGGAATCCAAAGAAAATGAAAAGATTTCCTGTTTACTGAGACGCTGCCAACCATTGGAAAGTTGTCTAGGACAGACCAGAAATGGTCGACTTTTTCATAAACATCCCTTTGGCCCTGCCAGTTTCCTCAAGACCTTTGCATCAGAATTGGCTAGAGCCTCCTGAAGATGGTTTACAGGGCAACACACACAGCACTTGAGTCATCCTATTGTGAACTATTTCACTACTGCAGGGGCCATCACCAGCATTGGGTCTTCCTTGATTCCCCTAATTGAATGGGCAGTCTTAATTATTTTAGGTCACTTTGTCTAGAGCTTTCCTTTGCTTTTATGGCAGTCTGCCATTATTATTGGACTTTATTACATTACAACATCTTTGAAAGCAGGAATTATGTGCTTTTTCATCTCTTTATCGCCAACACTTGACTTAACATGTAGTCAGCATATGACAAGTGTTTTTCAAATCAAATTGCATTGAATTAGGATGAATGAATGTCTCTATTCTTTTATTTGTGGTCTAAAGGTCATTTTTCATGGCAGAAGAGATGGAACAACATCTGAAGTGCAAAATTTTCTCTCTGTTATCTAGCTAGAGGTCTGACTGTACCCAACATTCCCTTCTTTAGATGATAAACTCTAGCCTTATTTATTTTTCTGGAATATCTGAGAACTTTGTAGAAAATTAGCCACATTCCAATTGGATATGTATTCCTTCAGGGCAGGAACTGTTTCCTTTGTTTTATGTTTCTAGCTAGCACAGTGTCTGCCCACTGAAGTCAACTAATAAATGCTTACTGAATTAAATTGAATCTCATTAAATGAAAAGAAAAAAACCACTGTAATTAATTTGACCCAGGAATTATATGATGCAGAGTGTCACTTCCTTATCCTTCATCTTGCCCCTCCTTGAGAAAGCAAGCAATTTGATATTATGCATGTGAAGTCATGCAAAACATGTTTCCATATTAGTTGTATTGAAAAAGAAAACAAACCAATAAAAATAAAGAACATTTTTAAAAGTATGCTTCGATCTGCATTCAGAGTTCATTAGTACTCAAAGAGTCACTTCTTGAGTATACAGTAATCATTTAGTACCTTAAAAACCTGAGGTAGGAAGCAACTGGAGAAAGGAAAATGTCCTCACTTACCTACATTATTGTTTGTTAAGTGTGAAGGTAGGAGGCAGCAGATAATACTAACCCAAGAAATTTAATGATGCCAAGAAAGAGGGCTTTTATCTACTCTACCACCAAGACCAGGACAACTTGGCACAGCAGGAACAAAGCCAGCCTTGGAGTCAGAACAATATTGGCCTCAACTCCTATTTCTGACATAGTATTGACTATGTGACCCTGGGCAAGTCACTTAACCCCTTCTTGCTCAAGGCATCTTTCTAAGACCATTTGTTGCAAAATAGTTTGCTAACAGTGATCTACATTAGTAGAGTTTCCACATAAGGAATTGGAGAGACAGCATGGTATAATAGACAGAGTGCTGGGTTGACTTGAGGCCATGAATCTTTGGGTTCATATCCTTCCTCAGATACTTGCCAACTGGGTGACCTTGGGCAAATGACTTTACTTCTCTGGGCCTTTCAATTTCCTAACCTGTAAAATGAGAGAATTAAGGCATGATAGCTTCTAAGATCCCTTCCAGTCTAAATCTATGTAATTATGAGGCTATAAAATTTTTTTTGGAGAGAAGAAGGCAAGACAATTGGGGTTGTGACTTGTCCAAGGTTGCACAGCTAATAAGTGTGTCAAGTGTCTGAGGTTGGATTTGGACTCAAGTCCTCCTGATTCCAGGCCCTATGCTCTATTCACTGTATCTCCACCTAGCTGCCCCAGGGCTATAAATTTTGAAGTTTCTCATTCTGATGAGATCTCAAGTCTGGATGAAAAATAAAACAAACAAAAGAAAACTTCCAGGGTATTTCCCCCTTGCAAGTTTGAACCTGAGTGAACACTCTTTGTGGCCTCTTGTAAATCAAGATGAGCAACCAGAACATACCTTTGTGATACTTCTGTTCATCTTATCACTCTTTAGCTCTGAGTATGATGGATAGCTGAGGAGGAAGCCAGTCTGAGGACAGGGATTCTGTCAAAGATATGAACCGACATTGTGATGTGATACTGAAAATGGTAAGAATCATGGAAAGAGAGAAGGAAGGGAATGGGGAGTAGCATTTGGAGGGTTACAGAATTACACTAGCTCAGATCTGATGGTTGAGTCTAAGCTGAAGCAGGACAAAACAACACATGAAATGACATATCCATTTGTACTCATTTTTTCATGATACACACACACACACACACACACAAACACACATACACACAGAGCTCCCACTATGTTCACAAATCAAGGGATGAAAAAATGACCAAAATATCCTAAATGGGAACTAAAATTATTTCTCTTATTATAAAAAAATTCTTTTGTCATCAAATTCTTTGTTGCCCAAACTGGATGCATTTTCTGATCATGATAAATGCTACAAATTCCCTTCTCTCTGGTTTGTCCTTTCAGTGTGCTATTTTGTCTTAATGAACTCCATTCTTTGTGTCTCTAGATAATGAGAGCTACAGGATACCATGTCTGCTTTTTGACAGTATTTGGGTGGTATCTGCCACAGAGCCTAGAGTTGGAAAAGACCTCAGAAGCCATTTAGTTCTGTATCTTAATTTCACAGTTAAGGCAATTGAGGCCCCACGAGGGCCAAGTCACTTGCTCAAGATCACACACACAGTTATTCTCAAAGTTGGGATTTGAAGCCAGGCCTTCTGATTTTAGAGTCTGTGCTCTTCAATTGCACCAAGATGCCCTCTCAAGAAACATTTCTGTTTATTAGATTTGTTTATTTTGCAAATCTACTATATTTGGAATAATTCCATATTGACTTTTCTGCCCACGTATTTTGGGAGAGGGGCAGGTGTTTTACTATTGCTTACTATTCAAAGTATTTTATATGATTTTCATTCTCTTCTTAAATACTTATGATGCCTAGTAGCTTGTTGTCCCACTGCCAATGGAATGGCTCAGGATCAATATTCTAGTCCAGCTTTCCAAGTCTCTATGGCTGTTATGGGAATCTGAAGATCTTCCCTGCCCATAGGCCCTTTGCTAAAGTGGCTACGTGACTCTGAGAACCTTCCCCTATTTGCAAATATATTCTGTGCCCTAATAGGCTGGATGTGGTCACATGGAGCCTGTGGCGGGAGGCTTGTTTTTCAGGAATGCCCATGCCTTGTTGCTTTGTGATTGGGCAGTGGGTCAAGAGGGCTGTGTCATTCTCTGAGCCAGAAGGCTATATATATATATGCTCTGATGTGAGGTTTTGCTTTGGGGCTCACTTTGAGAAGAGTTGTGTGATTCGATGAGACTCTGGGAAGCTGTTGAGCCCCCTGGCTTTGAAAAACCCAGATGCTGGTGCTTCCCTCTCTGGTAACTGACTAGGTATGGATGTAATGGTCAGATGTTGGAAGCCGGTCTGCTGATTTGTTTGACTGCTTGTAACTTCTGTTTTTATTCTGGTTGTATTCTCTGAAGTTCAGGGTGCTGACTTTTTCCCCTGAACTAGATAAATGATATGTGTTTGATTAAAGTGAGATTGTTAACCCATTTTAAGTTGCTTTCCTTTAGAAAAGAAGATCTAAGAACCTTTGCTAGCAGCCATCCTGGGTATGCTAGGGTGCTTGCTGATATAATGGCATATTTTCGTAGAAAAGCCCCTGCTTTTTGTCAGTAGAATAAAGCAAATAGCATAGTCATTTTTCACTTTCAGGATGCTTCTTTCTCTTGTCCTCCTCACTTGCTGCTTAGTCACTTTACTCCTTTGGCAACCATTCCCCACATTTGTTTAATAAAATCATTCCTGATACTTTTTTTTTCTTTGCCAACTAAACTATCATATCATCTAAAGTCAGTTGCTTTAGCAATTGATTTATTCTTTAATGGTCTTTATATGTCTCCCTATGACCTCCAATGACTCCCTATTACCTCTAGGATAAAATACAAATTTGCCTTTTTGTCACAAAAAAGGCAAAAATTAATTAAATTAAATTAAAACATTAATTAAAAATTAAGCTTTTTAATAATTTGACTCCAACCTACATTTCCACTAGGCTTTTTACATTTTAGTCCCCTTCATTCATTCTATATTCTTGCCAGGGCTATTATTCCTCACACATGACATCACATCTCCTGTCTCTGTGCCTTTGCAAGGCTGTTTTCCATGATTGGAATGAAACTTTCTACTCTTTGCCGCCTCTTAGAATCCTCATCTTTAGTCTAAATGCCTCCTCCTCCACGAGCTTCTTCTTGACTTCCCCACCTCTCTCCTACCTATCAATCTGCCCCCTTGTATAATATCTCAGATATACTTTGTATATTTTTGCATTTACTTACATGAGATGTAGGTCACTTATCTTAAATATTTTTCTCTCTACTGGCTCTTATATTCCTATACTTCTGCCCTTTGTGACTAAACTCCTTGAAAAGGCCATTTACAGTTGGTGCCTACATGTCCTCTCTTCTCACTCTCTTCTTAACCCCTTATAATCTAGCTTCCAGCCTCGTTTCACCAAAGCTGCTCTCTCCAAAGTTATCAATGCTCTGTTAATTCCTAAATCCAATGTCCTTTTCTAAATCCTCATTCTTCTTTGCAGTCTTTGTCACTGTGGATTACCCTTTTCAAAAAACTCTTTGCTCTCTCTAGCTCTTTGGGGTACTACTCTCTCCTTGTTTCCCCCCTACCTATCAGACCACTCTTTTTCAATCTCCTTTGTTGGATCCTCATCCAGGTTGCACCTTTTAAGCCTACATTACCCACAGGGCTCAGTTCTAGGCTTTCTTCCTCTATACTACCTCACTTGATCATCTCAGCAACTTTAGGGGTCATTTCTATGCTGAGAATCCTCAAACTTCTCTGCTGACCTCCTGTCTCATGCCTCTAATTGCCTTTCAGACATTTTGAATTACTTGTCCAGCAGACATCTTAAACTAAACGTGTATCAAATGGAAATCATTATTTTTCTCCCTGAACCCTCCTCTCCTCCTACATTCTCTATTATTGTAGAAGGCAACACTGTCCTCCTAGTCCCTCAGGCTCACAACCAAGGTGCCATCCTCCATTTCTCATTATCTCTCATCCCCTACCATCATATCCAACTCTTGCTTGCCAATGCCTTTTGATTTTACCTTTGCAATGTTTCTCACATATTCCCTCTTCTCTCCTCTGATACTTCCACCTTCCTGGTGGAGGCCCCTATCACCTCACAACTGGACTATTACAATAGTCCACTTATAGGTCTGCATGCCTCTGGTCTTTCTTCATTCCAGTCTGTCTTCTATTCAGCTACCAAAGTGATTTTCCTAAAGTTCATGTCTGACCATATTAACCCACATCCCACTCAGTAAACTCCAGTGACCCATTATCACCTCCATGATCAAATTATCTGTTTGGGATTCAAAGCCTTTCATAACATAGTCTTACTCCCATTTCCAGTCTTTACACCTTATGCCTACTATATACTCTACAATTGCTTGCTGTTCCTTGAATAATACAATGCCTCTAGGTATTTTATTTCTGGCTGTTCTCAATTTCTGGAACACTCTCCCTCCTCATCTCTGCCTACTGGCTTTCATAACTTCCTTTAGTTCCCAATTAAAATCACATCTTCTACAGGAAGCCTTTCTTGAGCTTTTCTTCCCCCTGTCAATTATTTCTAGTTATCCTGTATGTAACTTGTTTGTACACCTTTGTCTGCTTGTTATCTTCCCCATTAGATTGTGACCTCTTTGGAGGTAGTGACAAACTTTTGACCTTCTTTGTATCCCCAGCATTTAGGTCAGTGCTGGGCACACAGTAGATGCTTAACAAATACTTACTAAACTACAGAGAAGGGACTGTTTTGTATCTTTTGTGCCTAGTACAGTGATATTGAATACAAATTTATTAACTGATTGGCTTAACAATTCCCCTATGTTTCTAAATTATTACATCATGGATTTCATTTTATTTAACTTCATTCTTAATACCCCAGAACTGTTCTCATGCAGCTTAGCATGCACTTTGAGCATGTCATAAGCAAGCCCTGTCACCAGAGGTAGCACAACAGTTTCTATTTACAGGTATAGGGAGACGTCAACTCTATGTATTTAAATGCGTTTCTCCCCATTTGCTCTTTGGCTTGTCTTACTAAGGCATGAACAGCTAGAGAAATGATTTAACTTGGACCATTCTTGTCCTTTTCAGAATATTTTTGTGTCCCATCCTTGATGAGTTTTGACAAGTTGCGGCTTTTTCTTTCTTCTTGATATACCATGGTCATTGATTCCCAAGCTACCAAGTATAGTATGTCGTGCCTCTCTCCTCTTCAACTTTGGTTTGATTTTGCTTATAAGCATGATCCTAAATAACTCTACTCTGTCCATGTGTCTATTCTTACTTATGTAAGATAAATTAACTTTGAACTGATCAGACATTGTCTGACTTAGCCACACACATACGATTCCCAAAAGTTAAGTGGTCAAAGGTTAAGAACAAGCAGTTTGCAAAAGAATCGCAAAACCATTAATAAACCATGAAAGAATACTCCAAATCACTAATAATAAAAGTATAAATCTAAACAACCTCACACCCAGCAAATTAGTGCAGATTACAAAAGATGGGAGTAGTCAATGCTGGAGAGGTTGTGGCTAGACAGCCTAGTGCATTATTGGTGGAACTATGAACTAGTACAACTATTTTGCAAAGCCAATTTGAAATGTGCAAACAAAGTGATTGAAAGGTCAGGTTCTTTGCATCAGATATTTCATAACTAGGCATATTCCCAAGGAGGTCATTGAAAAGAAGGTCTCCATATACATTAAAAATGTATACCAACACTTTTTGTGTGATCAAAGAACTAGAACCATAGTGATGCTCTTTGAGCATGGCTACACAAATTTTGGTGCATAAATATAATGCAGTATTATTATAGGTAAGAAATAACAAATATGAATAAAAAGAAGCATGGAAAGATTTACATGAACTGATGCAAACTGAAGTAAACACAGCCAAGAAAACAATACATACAAAGATTATAACAATGTATATTGAAAGAAATACCATCAAAAACAATCAAAAGTGAACACCGTAAATTTCAAAGAGTTAAAATGACCCCGAAGAAGAGGTATGAAAACACATGTCCCCTCTCCGCTCTACTTCTTGTAGAGGTGGAAGATCCATGGGTATGGGATTGCATGTATTTATAGATTTTTATGTATTCATTGACATGTGTGTATGTATATATATGTATGTATATATAGTATTGTGTATATATAATATCCTTTCAATAACAGTATTTTAACATCCTTCATCGCAAAGGACAAGAATATTATAGGACTCTCAATTATAAGTGATATGCCTATATCCCATGATACGGTTTTCTGCTCCAAAAGCTTGTCTCTTAGACCCAGCTTAGTATTTAATATACTAAATACTGCATTTTAGAACAGATGAAACATTTTCTCTTTTTAATGGGTTCCAATTACCATTCTTATAATTGTAAGCTCAGTGGCAGGCAGGCATTCTTAATAATGGGAAAATGCACTTCTCATTCTGACAGTTTCCTTGTGCATCCTTTTGCACTATTATGCTCATGACCCTCTTTTATTTTTAACATTAATAAAATAGAATGGCTGCTATGAAGAATTCTCTGGTTTTATCACAAACCTTGTTGGTTGATAACCAAATAGTAGTATTATTTGGGTGATTGAACTGTGATTCAAAAGTTGTCCTGCCCCCTTTATTTTGTTTAACAGAAATAAGTACACACAAGGGAGTTAAGCGAGTCTGAAATAACATATAAAAACTCTTTCACTGCAAAGAAGAAATTATTATTTTTATTTTGCTTTTTCTTTTTGGAGGGGGGAGGGAAGGGCAGTTGGGGTTAAGTGACTTGCCCAAGATCACAGGGCTCATAAGTGTTAAGTGCCTGAGGCTGGATTTGAACTCAAGTTCTCCTGACTCCAGGGCCAGTGCTCTATTCACTGCGCCACCTAGCCTCCCCCAATGAAGAAATTCTAATTACTAATAGTCATTGGAATAAACACATTCTTCTTCAAGATGTTACTTCCTATGTCTGTTTTGTACATGAAAACTTTTTGTCATAACCATTGTTAGTGTGAAGTGCTTTGGAGTTGTGAATTATATGTATATATGTATGTATGTATGTATGTATGTATGTATGTATGTATGACCCTGGCAAAATAACTTGACTTCTTGGGGCCCCATGCAGCTTTTGAAGACTATACATTGAAGAGAAGTTGCTTGATAAATTAGTATAGGAAGTTCCCTTACCAGGGTTTTGATGGAACCTCAAAATTAATTAATTCTGTCTACATTTTTACCTCTAAGAATTCCCAATTCCTTCAAGGCAAATCTAGGATCCCTCCTGCATGAGGCTTTTGCTGCTCCTCGTAGTTGTTAATTGTCTTTCCCTCTTGCTATTACTTTGTTTTTACCTTCCTTTATATGATATGTATCATAACTGGAGTATAAGCCTCTTAAAGGAAAATCCTACTTTTATCCTTGTTTCCCAAGTACCTAGTTAGCACAGTGCCTTGAATGACGAAGGGATTTAATAAACGTTTGTCAAATGATAATCACTGACTTCTGATATACAGTAGTCTACTTGTCCTTGTTACCCTTTCTAAGGACTCATAAACCACTGGTCTTCTTCCTTTTTAGCCCTATAGTTCTTTCCAGTATCTTTTTTCTTAATATCTTTCATTTTATTAGATATCTGGAACAAAATATCCATGATGAGGAAAAAGAACCTATAAGAGATCGTAAAATGTCAATAATCAATTCATTCTGATAAAAAGTTAAGCTTTCACAGATAATCTGTGAGCATGATTGAAATAGCCTAATTATTATTATGTTCATAAAGTATTAAATTTTACCAGAAACCATTTTGTGCTACAGCTATCCTAATAACACTTTACTTGCCGAAAACTAATGGCTCTCAAAGGCCAGGTCTCAGGCTACTACTTTTAATTCAGGTACTTCAGTGCTTGACTGAATCACATGTCGGACCACAGAGAATAAAATTTTGTTTGGTTCAAGTAACACTTCAGGCCCTAAACCAGGAATGGGGAAGCTCTGGGCTCGAGACCACATGTGACCTTCTAGGTTCTTGGGTATAACTTTTTGACAGAGTCCAAGTTTTATAGAACAAACCCTTTTATTAAGGGGATTTGTTCTGTAAGGCTTGGATTCAGTCAAAGGGCTATACTCAAGGTCCTAGAGGGCCACCTGTGGCCTTGAGGCTGAAGGTTCCGTACCCCTGCCCTAATAAGTCCAGGGAAGACTTTGGGGATGTAATGACCAAAATGTGACCGTCCCTGCCCTAAAGGAGCAAAAAGTGAGCAACATAAAAAATGTACTTTAAGTCAGGGTCTTCACCTAGAAGTAGAATATTAACAGAGAATATTAAAAGAGTTTTGAAAAGTTTATGAGAAGAGATTCTAAGAGGATTAAATAAAGATCTCTCTCTCTCACACACACACACACACACACACACACACACACTGGTGAGGAACTTTATTTATGCAGGGATTAGTACCTGTTTTGTAAATTATGTTGTTCAGTTGTTTTAGAGTTGTATCTGACTCTTCATGAATCCATTTGGGTTTTTCTTGGCAAAGATACTAGAGTGGTTTGCCATTTTCTTCCCCAGCTCATTTTACAAATGAAATAACTGAGGCAAACAGGGTTAAGTGACTTGCCCAGGGTCACACAGCTAGTAAGTGTCTGAGGTCAGATTTGAACTCACAAAGAGAAGTCTTCCTGACTGTGGGCCTGGCATTCTAGTCACTGTATCACCAAACACTGACTAAGTGGCCAGGGGAAATTGCCTCAGTATTTTAGCTTTGTTCACATAACCTTTAAAGTTTTAATCAGATGTAGTGAGGCTGTCTCCCCATAAGTAGTATGGAGAGTCTTATGTGTGAGGCTCAGAGGGAGGCCAGAATAGACGCAATCTATAACCCTTCCCTGCTACTCTGTTTCTCCAAAGGAAACTTTAATTCCTGCCAGGAGGAAAAGTAAGAAGTTGGGACCAGAGGCTGGCTACCATCCTTCTCAAAGTGAGAGGGTGCTAGGCTAGAATTATAACTACTCCTTTAGATATTATTAGTCTAGAAGATAAAATTTTAAGGTTCAAGCTAAACTGATTACTATTTCTTAGCAGAGAAATAGGGTGCCTAATTCTTATATCCAAGACTTGAATTCCTTCCCACCAAATACCAGTTCCACAATGAAGATTCATAGTAAATAGCAAAGAAGTTCATTTATCTAAGTTGATAACAAAATACAACTTAGAGAAATTTAACTTGTGACAATATATGTCAGACAATACAGATTGAAGGCGCCATCATTGGGAGTGAGCGGCTCAGTTCAGTTGAAAGAGTATTAGGTTTCACCGAAAGGAAAATTCTTCAATGTCTCTAGAACATTGTGAATGAGGACGTGACAGAAGTTCTACATGTCATCTTCTTCCCACGATCTTCCTCCCTTTGTGACCCTGAAGAGAGATTGAAGTCTTTTGTGTCTTCTGTCTTGATACTGGAAGCTAGAAAATGAACACAGAGAGACTGAAAATTTCTTCCCGAAGAGAACAAATTTCTCTCCAACTTTTGCCAACTCCATGCAAGTGCAGTCATTGATCTCTACCCATGAGGAAAGAGTCCCACACCAATGAACTTCAGGCTTGAGCTACAGAAATATCATTCTTTATTCACTCTCTGCGCCTAAGGAAGTTTTTAAAAATAGGATTTGTTTTGGATCATTTCATCATTAACTTTGTTGGTTAGAATTCATAATCCAGATGCCCCTGGAAAAATTGGCTTACAATGAATGTTCTTTGGTGAGCCAGTGGGGGAAAAATCAGGGTCTGGAAAAACACGATAAAAACAACAATAACAAAACAAAGCTAATATGATTTTAGACTCTAATCAGAGACAGAGAGTATCCAGAGCTAGAGGGAGGATAACCTTGTTTGTTGGGCTCTGGTCCGATCACAATTATACTCTTGTTTTCAGTTCTGGGTGCGACATTTTAGGAAGGGTATTAACAAGATGAATGATCAGCGTTCAGAGGATAGCAATAATAGTGGTGAAAGGCCTGGAGATCATGCCATTAGAAGATCACTCAAAGGAACTGATAATGGTTGACTTGAAAAGAGAAAACCTGTACAGGTCATGTATTTGAATGCCTATTGTTTAAAAGAGGGACTAGATTTGTTCAACTTGGCCCTAGAGGTCAGAACTAGGAGCTCTGGGTAGAAATTTCAGAGGAGGAAATAGAGTCCTGATGTAACTTTCCTAATAAAGAGAGCTCTCCAAATGTAGTGTAGACAACTTCAGAAAACAACAGTACATTTGCTTTCCCTGGTGGGTTTTCAAGGAAAAGTTGAATGACCCCTCTTCATACATATGGGAGAGAAGATTCTTTTTCAGGTACAATTTGTGCTGGATAATTTCTCCTTCTCCTCCCGGCTCTGAGATTTTCTGATGCTGAACAGAGTTTTATGGAGACAGCTCTGTGGGCAGGATAAAATTACAAACCAGAAACCTCCTAATTAGTACTTTTTCTGTCTGTCTCAAGAGAAATCAAGTAGTTCTTCAGACGTAGGTGGATTAGAGGTCAGTGGTCCCTTTCTGGTGTTATTTTTTGTTAATAGGGGAGGGGGTGGATCAGGCAAAAGTGTAACATTTCAGTTAATGCAAATGCCTCCTTTCTGAAAGATAATGAAATATTTTAGATAGGAAGCATAAATTGATTATATAGCTCTGAACCAGAAACCTAAAGGCATGGAAAATGTACTGGCGTAGGTTTATTCAGTCTACTCGTCTATGCAGGATGTAATCTTTTAGAAGAACTATCATTTTCATTCTCAACTTTTCCATGCTTTTCTTTTGGGCACTACTTTCCCCAAAGTTAATAATTTATTGGGGAGAATCAGTGGTCAACCAAACTGTTTTATGTACTCCATGAAGGGGCATTCAAATGGGAAGATAGTGGCCATCACACACCTAGAAAGCCCTTAGTCACAGGGCACCAGGTTTCACCATTAGCTCACAACATCCACACCAGTAGATTCATCTGGAATATGATGAAAAATTGCCCCATTACTTGGATATGGAGCCAAGTGGTCTACTGGGTAGGATTATCTTCTTTATTTTGGATCCGTCCAGCATTTCAGTGGTCCTTGCTATGATAAGCTTACTTCAACCCTGATATATACATAT
>JAQQSU010007190.1:0-13296 GCA_028627135.1 Pseudochirops cupreus | reverse complement strand
TGTGTCTGTGATTGTGTACAGGTTTTGCCTGGTTCTGCTCTTCTCACTTAGCATCAGTCCGTATAAGCCTCTCCAGGTAATTATGAAGTCCATCTCCTTCCCATTTCTTATAGCACAATAGTATTCCATTACATTCATATACCATAGCTTGTTCAGCCATTCCCCAGTTGATGGGCATCCCCTATATTTCCAGTTTTTTGCAGAGTTTGGTTTTTTTTTTTTGAATGCAGATGCTTTTCAGGATTCTTTATGTGTGTAATGTGAATTTATGAAAAGTGAGAACTGTCTATATATGCATATGTATTATACTCATGTGTACATAATACTAATAGGCTTTCAGGCCCTTCCCCAGTGACTGTGGTATAGGAGTGGAGAAGGGGGAGGAAGAGACTAAGAGTTAGGTTACTATTTCAGTCTCCTCAATGGATTCAAATTCTTCTCAATGTGGCCATTGGCTCCAACAATACATACCATACCTCATCCATACCCACTTTTCCTGTGTACCTCTTGTCCATGTCCTTCCACAGAGAAGTTGCCTTTAGGTTGTGCAGTGGATAGGACAGTGGACCTGGAGTTACAAAGACCCGAGTTCATCCTGACTCAGACACTTACTAGTTGTATGACAAATCACTGAATCTCTCAACCTCATTTTCTTCATAAAATGGGGATAATAATGCTTCCTTCCAAAAAATATGGAAGGCCTTTCCCTAAGTTCTTTTAGAGGGTAATGTGAAATATTAGAAATAGGCTATGTATGAAATATGTTACCATTTGAAAAATAAAAGAAAATTAAATGGGAGTTGAGTGAGTTGGCTTATCACCAGCAAGAAAGTTAACATTTCCCCCTGGAGCAGGGCTGTTGAGCTCCCATCATGTGGTTACTATATGTTGGGTATATTCAGGCCTGCCTCATATTTTAATGCCTTTTTCTGCTTTTGACCTTGTCAAGAAATATAATGGTCCAGTATCTGAGTCTAGTTAGACACATTCCTCTGAATTTGGTTAAAGTAAGTCAACATATCACTCTCCTGAGGTTCTTCTATATTCAGGGCACTATGGGGAAACAAAAGAAGTCATTATAAGATGATGCTTCTGCTGTTAAAAGTTATAAACTGCTTGGAAAAGCAAATAAACAGATGGAAAGTTAATACCAATTTAAATAACAGCTCAATGAAATTTCACAAGACGATGTGTGGCTAATCATAAAATCAATGTATTATACTATTAGAGTTCAGAGGAGGGAGTGACTTTCCCTTTGGGACAGTCAAAATAGGAGAGTGAAAAGAGGTAGACTTTATGCTGAGTTGGATTTCATGCAATTCACTAAAGTGGAGGAGTGGTTTCCTCCCCTCAAGGGTAATAGGAGAATTCAGAAGATTCGAGAAATAAGTTCTGTTTTGGACACAATAAGTTTGAGATGCATGTATGAGGCCATGTTGATATTAATTTCATTATTATATATGTAACTATACCAAGGGTCAGCCTTCTCCAGTAACAGTGGTGGAAAAGGGTGGTAGAATCCTTGGAGATACTAACTTTCCCAAATAACCTCCTTTTATAAATAAGGAAATTGGGACTTTGAGACATAAAGTCACTTGTTATCAACACATTTAGGGTTGGAAGAGACTTTAAAAGACCATTTAATCTGACATTCTCTTTCCACCTTACTTTACAGACCGGGAAACTGAGGCCCAAAGTAGGAGAGCTGGATTTGAATCCAGGTCCTTTGACTCCATATGCCAACAAACATGTTTTCCACTAGATCATGATGATTTATCCAGCACCTACTTTGAGCAAGATACTTCTAGGGCATTGAGGACCCAAATATAAAAAAAAAAATTCAGTTTCTGCCTACAAAGAGCTTACATTATACTTGGAGGATGGAAACAAATGAAGAATTCCACCAGTAGGCTCAGATAAAGGGAAGGAAATATGCACTTATTAAGGACCTACTGTATTCCAGCCACCCTGCAAATATGATCTGATTTTGTCCTGAAGCTCAGCGCACATATTCTCCCTATTTTATAGATGCAGAAGCTAAACAGATGATCTGAAGGGATGGCCCAGGGTCACACAGCTGCAAGCGTCTGAAATGAGATTTGAACTGTTGGTTTGTTTGTTAACTCCAGGTCTAGTACTCTGTTCACCACCTCGCTAGCTCTAAGATGAGTAAGTATAAAACCAGGCAGAGAGCCATGGAGACGAAGGTAAGATTCAGGCAGAATGATTTGAGCAGGGAGGAAACACCCAACTTCAGGGGTGGGGGTGGGGGAGTAGGGAAACTGGAAAGGCTTGATACCGTGTCGTGTATTCTGCAAGCTAAGAACATCATGAAGATAGATGTGGAAGTGTGATCTCCAACACCCCCCAGGAGTCCTGAGAAGGGACCTGCAGCAGCAGCAGCAGCCAGGGAACACGGAGGTCACCCATCTGTTATTCTTCTTCCTAAAAAGGAAGCGAAAGGAGAGACCAGTTGGGTTTAGGATCAGGGATGAAACAAATCCTCCACCATCAGCCAGTGATAGTCTAAGTTGGGATATGTATTGCACGGTCTCTGAGGACACAGGGATATATTTAGAGGGAAAATAACACGAAGGCCAGTAGGGGAAGAAGGTCATCTTACATTTGTGTTTGTTGATGTCCATGAGCTCACACTTCTGTGTTGCTTTAAGGGTTACAAAAGATTTTCTTCCCTGGAATCTGGTAGGGATAGGCAAGACAAATATATAGGCCTCAACTGGCAGAGGATACTTGGAGCTGCCCAGCAGGTAGGTAAATGTGTGTTTGGGGGGAGGAGGGTTATAAGTTTATGGACTGAAAGTCAGAAGGGACTTAAGAGATCCAATCATTCCTTCATCCCCCTCCACAAGCGAGGTATAGTGAAAAGAACATTGGCTCCTGCATCTGAGCTTCCTCCACCCCTTCCCTTTCAAACACCACCTTTGACACTTACTGCCTACATGACCTGAGATAAGTCACAACCTCTCTGGACCACATTTTCCTCTTTCTGTGAGAGAGGGCATCTAATCCAGCTCCTCAGAATCAAAGAGATGAGGTGACTAGCATATTGGGGAGGCGGTATAGGATAGTTAGAGGGCAGGTCACATGGACAGTAAAAAGCAGAGCAGGAATTTGAACTCAGGCCCTGTGACTTCAAGATAAGGTCTCTTTCCACAGAACCACATAATCTCTTCTGCAGGAGAAGATTGAGGTCCAGAGATATTGAGAGACTTACCCAGATCACACAAGTATTAAGAAATTAGGGTCAGTATTTGAACTCCAGCTTTTTTTTAATTTTA
The DNA here is from genome assembly GCA_028627135.1 of Pseudochirops cupreus. Taxonomy (NCBI): domain Eukaryota; kingdom Metazoa; phylum Chordata; class Mammalia; order Diprotodontia; family Pseudocheiridae; genus Pseudochirops; species Pseudochirops cupreus. Next base: position 9,997 of record JAQQSU010007190.1, on the reverse strand, counting down.
AATTCAGTCCTTTTTCATCATAGGCTTGTGAAGGACCAAGGAACAAGTATTATTGCCTCCATTATATAGATGAGTGGTCACATAACATTAAAAATACATGAAGTTTTGGAAAGACATCCATGAACTGATGCAAAGTGATGTGAGCAGAATCAGGAGAACATTGTGCACAGTAATAGCAATATTGTATGAAAAACTGTGAATGACTTAGCTCTTCTCAGTAGTACAATGATCCAAGACAATCCCAAAGGACTCATGATGAAACATGCTATCTGCTTCCATAGAAAGATTGAATATTGTCTGAAGGCAGATTGAAGCATGCTATTTTTCACTGTCTTAAATTTTGTTGTCGTTTGAGTCTTCTCCAATGTGGGAATGTTTAACGTGTTTGCTTACCATCTCAGGGAGTGGGGAGTGGAAGAAGGGAGGAGGGATAGAATTTGGAACTCAAAACTTCACAAAACAATTGTTAAAATTGTTTTAACATATAATTATGGAAAAAAGTAAAGTATTAAAAAAATTGATGTTTGCATAGCAAACTGAAGAAAGGAATGTTTATTGCATGATTTCCTTATCTTTCCCCTCCTTCTCCTTCTCCTCCTCCTCTCTCTTTTCATTCATTTAACTCATGAATCATTTCTTGAGAGCCTCCTATGTTCAAGGACCTAACAAGCTGTCCTCAAAGTTCAATTTGATTTCAGCTGACACGGACATCAAAGGGCTTCTAGTCCAACCCTTTTAAACAAATGAAGGTCACACCCAGGGAGGATGTGCCCAAGATCACAGAGGTAATAAGGGACAGAAACAGGATTCAAACCCAGGTCCTCTAACTCTGGAACTAATGCCTTTTCTACTGTACCCCCAATATAGTAAGCTTTTGTGAAGCACCTCCTTTGTGCCCAACACTATACTTGAAAATGAAGCAAAAATTTAAGAGTTCAGGCTCCTTGTTTTGAAACAGGACAATGGCTATGATTAATGAGAAAGTTACTTTAAAAAAGAATTGAAAACAACTTTATGATTAGGGTGTTTCTCACCAAGGAGTAAATAGTGCTGAGCCAGGAGAACACCCAGTGGACCACTTGGGAACTGGACCTGGCTCCTTTTTTGTTCAGCATGGTGACCTCAGAAAACATGGGTGGCCCGCCTTAGAAGAGATCTGGAAACTCTAGGCCCACCCCAGACAAGCTCCTAGTCCATTGTCAGCCCAGAACTAGCTTGACCTTGGAATTATAATTAATAATTAAGCAAGTTTTCCTTGGACTATTTTAATAAATTAATTTACTTAAAAATGTCTACCATGTCACAGGATCATGTATTTAGAGCTGGAAAGTGTCTTAGAAATTATCTTTTCCATTGTCATTTTACAGATGAGGAAACAGACTCAGAGACACCAAGTTGACAGAAGACTCAAGATTTACAGGTAGAAAGGAACTCTCCTAATTTAGAACAGCAATTGGTCTGCTTCCCCAGATCAGCAACTTTTCTTTAAATTGGAATTTTAGAGACTTGCCTACGGGCACTGAGAGATTAAATGATTTGCCCAGAGTCACAGGAATCAGAGGCAGAATTCAAGCCCGGGTCTTCTCCACTTCTGGTAGAGTTCTTTCTCCTTTACATCCTACTGCCTCCAAGATTATGTCGGCTTTTGGGCCACAATGAAATCAGAATATCAGAGCTGGAAAAGACCTTTGAGAGAACATGTGGTCCAATACTCATTTTTAAAGTAGAAACTAAGACCCAGATAAAAGGCGGATTTGGTGAGTAAATGGAGGAGGTAGGATTTTCTAGCTCCCATTTCAGTGCTTGAAACATTCAGAGGAGGGAGAAACAAAAAGAGGATCCAAGAATGTGATCTCAGGGAATCACAGAATTACAGAATCTCAACATTCCAAGGGATCTCAGAGGTTGCCAACTTCAGCCCTTTTCTGAACAAGCATTCTTTCTACCATATCTTAGACAAAAGTTCATCCAGGCTGTGTTGGAATGCCCCTGATGAAGTGGAACACATTTCACTTTTGGACGGTTAACGATTGTTTTTCTTGATACCAAGCCTAAATGTCCCTTTTTGTAACAAACTTCCATTTCCTAGGGTTGTCCCCTTTGGGGCCCAGAAGAAAACATCTAGTCCCTCTTTCACACGACAGTTCTTCAGATACCTGAAAATAACTAAGACCCCAGGCTTTTCTTCTCTAGCCTAAATATTGCTGGTTCCTTCTCCTGATGCTCATGGCACAATCTAGAGGACTTTCATTATTTTGGTCACCGTCCTCTAGACTTTCCATAAAATGTGGCATCCAGAGCTAGACCCAATACTACTTTTTTGAACTTCTCCATTTGTTTTTTTTATTCTATTTTAAAAAATTCTGCCATTAACAAAACAACTAAAATGAGGATGTCCATTTACATAAACGAACAGAAAGAAATGATTGTACGTGAAACAGGGAATCTCTATTAAGAGCTTGCTTTTGGTTTGAAGTAATATAACAAAGTTAACATGTTTCTTTCAATGCTGTCTTTTTTTGTCATTCTTACTAGTCTTCCTTTTCTCCTATTAAAAATGCGTTAGTGACTTTCCTTCCTTCTTTTCTTCCTCCCTTGCTTCTTTCCTTCCTCCTTCTTTTCCTCCTTCTCTCCCTCCCTCCCTTCCTTCCTTTTTCTTTCTTTCTCTTTCTAAAAAGAAAAACAAAAGCTATGAAAAAAATATGCACAGTCAAGCAAACCAAATTCTCACACTGCCCAAGTCTGAAAATGTTTGACTTATTCTGCACCCAGAGCCCTTTACCAGTTTGTCAGAAGGTGGACAGCATGCTTCATACTTGGTCCTCTGGGATCCTGTCTAGCCACTGCTTTGATCAGAGTTCTTGAGTTTCTCAAAGTCGCTTTGAACACTTTACTCTAAATGTAATTCAACCAGGGCAGAGTGTGTATATACAGCAAGGTTTTTATTCATTCATACTAGACACCAGGCTTCTCCTAATTCAGGTTACTATTACATTAGCCTTATCACATCTTTTTGTTCCCATACTCTCTGAATTCAGTGGAGTGTTCCTGGAACTTTTCTTTTTCTTTTTCCTTTTTTTAGGGGGGTAGGAGGGGGGAAGGTTTATATTTCCAGCACCTAACACAGTGCTAATCACATAGTAGGTACTTAATAGAAAAGTTTGTTGGTTTGGCTAGGGTGATCAGATCTCAAACCTACACAATTTAGTGACATCGATGTTACTTTGGGCTATAAGTGAGCATGTGGTCTCAGCAGCCCTACTGTAGCTTAGAATCACGGAGTCACAGATTGTTTAGATATATTAGGCTTCAGGTCCCAGCTAAAATCCCATTTTCTATGAGAAGCTTTTCCCAGGCTCCCTTAATCTTAGTGTCTTCCTACTGAATGTATCTCATTTGTACATAGTTGTTTGCATCTCGTCTCCCTCTTAGACTGAGTCTCGAGTGCAGTCTTTCCTTCCTTCCTTCCTTCCTTCCTTCTTTCCTTCCCTTCCTTCCTTCCTTCTTTCCTTCCCTTCCTTCCTTCCTTCCTTCTTTCCTTCCCTTTGTCCCTTCCTTCCTTCCTTCCTTCCATCCCTCCCTCTGTATCCCCAACAGGGCAATTAGGTGGTACTGTGGATAGAATGCTGAGACTCATCTTCCTGAGTCCAAATCTGGCATCACACACTGTCAGCTTTGTGACCCTGGGCAAGTCACTTCACCCTGTTTGCCTCTGTTTCCTCATCTGTAAAATAAGCTGGAGAAGGAAATAGCAAACCCCTCCAGGATGTTTGAGAAGAAAACCCCAAATGGGATCATGAAGAGTCATACACAAACTGAACAACAAAAGTGCTCTGTATCATTATTATTCTTATTATCACTGGCTATAAATTATAGAAGAGATAAAGATTTGCAGCAATGCAAGGAATTTCTGCACCAGGAGTCCCCTCCCTGATGATATCCCAGATCTGAACTATTGTAATTGTATTGTAAAACCACAGAATTAAAAAAAACAATAAGGATGTTGGATTACGTGACCTCTAAGTTTCCCTCTGACTCTAAATCTCTGACCCCATGTCCTGTGATCTTATTTCTGGCATCTTCTCAGTGTAAAATTCCTGTCCTCTCTCCTGGGGTACTATACATCTCCAGCAATACATTCTATTTATTTACACACACACACACACACACACACAGACAGACACACACACAATACACATTCTCATTTGATGTAGCAACAGTCGAGCTTGAAAATGAAATAAATGGGAAAAACTGTGGAGGTTGGGCTGTCCAGCACACACACACACATCTTGCATTGGCACACAGCACATGCTCACACTTTGCTTCCCAAGGCTGCCTGCTGGGTGATGGGTACAATCTTGGTGTCAGGGAGAGCAGACAGCCCATGGGCATGGCTGTAACTTTTTTCTCTGCCCTCTCCCCACCTCTCCTCCCGTGCCTCGTCTTCTAACACTCCCCAGGAGGTTATTGAACTGAAGTTGAGTAGTTTAAGAAGTTGCTTCTTATTTCCAGTTCCTTAAATACAGAATAATCCTTCCTCCACTCCAGCAAAAAGGCTTGTGCCACAACCACCCCGCCCATCCTCCCTCCTACCTATCCTCCCTGCCCCACGTGTCTGATTGTTTTTCCCATTTTCGTTGGTTTAAGATTTGAAAAATGCCAGCCATCCTGGCTCCCCCTTGTGGCCAAAGTGTGTATATACGAATGGACCAAGCCTGGTTAGAATGTCTAGAATTTGAGAGTAGGAATTTGCACAACAGCCTGCCCAGAGTAGTGGGGTCCTGTAAGACTCAGTCATCATTTGCAGGCACCAGTGTCGACTTTTGAGTAGAAATGAACAGTAGCAGTGAGAAGTGTGATCGTCTTTTTAAAGAAAATCAATCCAACTCGTAAGGAGTTAAGACCGGTAGTTTAAGTGCTCAAGACTTCATCCTTTTCCCCGCCCTCCCCCCCCCCCCCCCTTTTCTTCTATCCCACACCAATCCCTGTTTGGTCACCCACTCGTCTGTAAAAGAAAGAAAAACAAAGCCTTTGTGGCGAATATGCAGAATCAGAAAACGTATGTTTCTTTTTGTCTCTGGAGCGAATCCCTGCATTGTCAAGGGGTGTTACCATCTCGCATCCTCTCCTCATTTTACAGATGAGACCCAGAGATTAGATAACTTTATGCAAATTCAAACAGGTTTTTTTTTTTTTTTAGCAAAGTCAGGCTATGAGCTCAGATCTTTGTACTCCAAATTGAAAAATAAATAAATACAATACTCGTCTAGTGGTCAGCTCACGGAAAGGACTCTTTCTAAACTTTTTCTTAGGGATTGGTCCTAGGATAATTGGTTGTTGACCTTAGTGCAGGAAGAGGCTCAAAATGACTTCTCGGTGTTGGGGTCAAGGTGCAGTGTGTCTGAGAGTGACTGGTCAGACCAATGGACCCCCGGAAGGCGGTTCCACAGATTAGGCACACATAGACCTTTAGAAGTTTGAAGTGGAGATGTGTCTAAATTCATTATGCATCACAACACAGCCCATCCTGTGCCTATACCTAAAACCTCCCCAGCTTGGTAGAGCCATCAGAGAGTTCGTACTCTGCCTTGAGAACCCAGCGTTACCTCCAAGGCAAGGGAAGGGAGTTCAGTTTTGTTGTTGTTTTTCCTCCGAGTTCGTATGTCTTTATAGTGCATGTCTTCCTGATAAATTTGGTGCTGTATTTTATCAAGGGGAAAAGCTTGAAAGGGGAAACGTTGAAGACTGACTGTCATGGGGGCAAAGTAAAACCAGTAATTTACTAAAATTGAAGGTTTGGATTAAACGGAAATGAATTAGAATTTAGCAGGACTAACTAGTGAGATTAGAACAGAATCAAAGATTGTTTTTTGCTTTTTTTTTTTGGAGGGGGGAAGGCAGGGCAATTGGGTTAAGTGATTTGTCCAAGGCCACACAGCTAGTAACTGTTAACTGTCTGAAGTCCAAATTTGAACTCAGGTCCTCCTGACTCCAGGGCTGGTGCTCTATTCACTGTGCCACCTAGCAGCCCCTGGAATCATAGATTTTTGAAGCTAGAAGGGGCCTTGAAAATCCAGTCCAGTATTTAGTGAACTTAGAAATCAAGCAGAGGTTCAGATTTGGCCTTTGAGTCATTTCTTAGTTGTTTCTGAGTCTTTGTGACCCCAGTTAGGGTTTTCTTGGCAGAGATACTGGAGTGATTTGCCATTTTCTTCTTTGGCTCATTTTACAGGTGAGAAAACGGAGGCAAAGAAGGTGAAGTGACTTGCCCAGGGTCACACAGCTTGTAAGTATCTGCAGCTGGATTTGAACTTGGGTTTTCTAGACTGTAGGCCCAGCAATCTATCCATTGTGCCACCTAGCTGCCCCAAATGTGTGCCTTTGGGCAATTCTTTTTACTCTGGGCCCACAGCTCATCATTGTAATAGACATGGACTACATTTGGGTCTTTAGCATGTAGCTTCATGGACCAAATGTAGCCTACCTAACTTGTGCATGTGGTGTACCTGAGATTTTTAACTATTCCCAGGATCTTCTTACATTAGTTGACCCAGGAAGCTAGGTGGTACAATGAGCACTAGGCTTGGAGCCAGGAAGATCTGAGTTAAAATTTGGCCTCACGTACTACTTATGTGACTACACAAGGCACTTAACCTCAGTTTCTTCATCTGTGAAATGAAGAGAATAATAATACCACCTACCTCCCAGGAGTTTTGTGAGGATCCAATGAAATATGTGTAAAGTGCCTCAATATGGTGCTTAGGACACAGTAGGTGCTTAATAAATGCTTATTTTGTTTCTTTTCTTCCATATGAAATACTAGGCCCATGTACCATTCTGTAAGTGATTGTCACTAAGGCTCTTACTAACAGGTTTGGAAGAGATGACTGGTGCTGACAAGCCTTTTTGAATGTTTCTAAAGTCAGTCCTGAATTCTCGACCAAGAAAACCCAAATGGGGTCATAAAGAGTTGAACATGACTGAAAAACTACCCAGAAGCCAATCCAAGAGGATCCCTTTCAAAAAATGATTATCCCAACCAGAACCAATTACAGAATGTCCATGAATGCTCCATTATAGGTCATCATGATTCTGCTAGAAGTAACGGTCCAGCATCCTCCCTACATGGCTGATGAAAATATAATTATAAAAATATGGGGGGCAGCTAAGTGGCACAGTGGATAGAGCACTGGGCCTAGAGTCAGAAAGACTCATCTTCATGAGTTCAAATGTAGCCTCAAACATTTACTAGCTGTGCAATCCTTGGCAAGTCATTTCATCCAGTTTGCCTCATTTTCCTCATCTGTAAAATGAACTGGAGAAGTAAATGGCAAATCACCCTAGTATTTTTGCCAAGAAAACTCCAAATGATGTCACCAAGAGTAGGACACAACTGAATAGCAAATTAAAATATTAAAAAAAAAGACAGATTTCATAGATCATAGATTAACCCTTGATTTGTCCAATCTCCTATTTTACACATTGGGAAATCAGTCCTTTGGAGCATACTTATAGCTGACATTCCAAGTGACTTCATGGATGGTTTGGAGCCATTGGTGACCTAGCACAGAAAGAACTTTGCTTTTTAGAATGATATGATAAGCCCTGAGTAGTTAGTCACGCCACATATTTCCTCAGCTAAAAGAGAGGAAGGGAGATGGTTGTGGAAAACTTTAGCTAATAGGATAGACAGTTTTTTGGCTCAGCCTGTTCCCGTGCTCCCATGTGTCACATAGTACACTCTTTGTTCTGACTCTTCCTTCCAGCGTTTTCTCCTCCTTATCACCAATACTGCTAAGAATGTAGACTCAACTATGCTACCTAATGCCCAAAGCTATTTATTTCATGTTTCCTGAGTAGGTGACTGAACATGGTTCTTGTAAATATGGTAAATGTGTTCAGAGGTGACTTTGTAAGTTTGAGAGGCTTACAAATTCTAGGTCCAAGGAGAGTTGTGGTTGGTTATGGTGGTGACCAGTTCACAAGCTCAAATAACTAGTAACTGGCAGACATGGAATTTGAACCTCAGTCTTCTCTTTATAGAACCAGGATTCTTCCCACTGTTAATGCACTGAACTAGAATACTTTTCCTGATCAATCTCCTACTCTAAATATAGTAGTAGAATTAAAAATAGTTAAGGTGTTTTCATACAGTAACCAAATTTAAAATCATGTGATGTGAATTTGGCAAAATCCTCAGTAAAGGCAGGAGCTATCATACTAATATTAAATAATAATATGTAATAATGATAGGCTATAATAAGGATTCTCTGTTTATGATACAATATATAATTTATATGTATATTAACACACATATCAATAATATTATATACACATAATATATTAACAAATAATATTAATACATATTACATACACATGTATATTAACGTATACATATATATTATATATATATAATATACATATGTATATGTATATTAAATAAGCTATGGAAGGGGAACATGCTTTCCATAGACAAAAAAAATGAATTTGGAGTACTCTGAGATTAGTTGTCAGGAAAAGAAGTTGTCAGGAAAGAAACAACTCTTAGCTAGTGAAACAGTCGATAGAATATTTCTTTTCTCTCAGATCTGAAATGTATTGGGTAATCCCAGTGGTGTGAGGGATTGACTACCAAAAGGCTAACTCGCAAGGAAAGGCTACAGGAATTTTAAAAAACCAGTCAATAATAAGGCTGCTTGTGAAAAAAACAAGGAAAGACATCCTTAGGAGACCTCTTTGGACATCTTTTTTCAAGGAAGCAACCCTACACAAAAGAAAACTCAAAACTGCAGGCATGAAGATTGGCACTTTTGCGTAGGAGGTGTGACCCTCAGTGCCTAGAAGTGTGGTCTAGGTTATTACGGTAGAAAATAAAGTGAAAAGACACAAAGTGCTGAGCACAATCAATTTATTAATCATTTATTGTTGTTCAGTTGTGTCAGTCTCTTTGTGACCCCATTTAGGGTTTTCTTGGTAAAGATACTGGAGTGGTTTACCCTTTCCTTCTCCAGTTCATTTTACAGATGGGGAAACTGAGGCAAACAGGGTTAAGTGACTTGCCCAGGGTGGCACAGCTAGTAAGTATCTGAGGCCAGATTTGAATCCAGGTCTTCCTTATACCTTAGTATAGAATCATAGATTTTTGAAGCTAGAAGGGACCTTGAAAATCCAGTCCAATATTTAGTGAACTTAGAAATCAAGAGGCCAGAGGTTCAGATTTGGCCTTTGAGTCATTTCTCAGTTGTTTCTGAGTCTTTGTGACCTCATTTGGGGTTTTCTTGGCAAAGATACTAGAGTGGTTTGCCTATCCATTGTCACCTAACTGTCCAATTTATTATGTTAGACTAGCAATAACCAATAAAGTGGGTCAGTGGTCTGTCTCAATGACCAAGGACTTTGAGTAAGGGCTGACAAGGTCTTCTATAACAAGTATTGAGATGTGAAAGACTTTGGTCTTGACTTAATGAATAAATATATGAATTAATTAAACTTTGATTTAAAGACTGTTGATTGACTTGGCAAAAGGTCTTGAGTACTGTTAGGTATTACGTATTTATAGAATGAACTCAGACCTCCAGTATGTTCATAGATATATTTCAGGGGTTCTGTAAATTATGTTGGTAAAAAAAGAAATCACATCTTTATTTTGACTAATGTCTAACCCAAATTTAGCATTTTTCATCAATTATGAATGCAAGCAACAGATGTGATTTTGAGAATGGGTCCATAGGCTTCACCAGACTGCCAAACCTAGGACCTAGGCCATACAAAAAAGGTTAAGAACTCTGGTTCTAGAATCTGAACATCTGGATTCAAATCCCAACTCAGACATTACCTCTGTGATTGTGGGCAAATAAGTCAGTGATCTCCCTCAGTTTCAGTTTCCTTCTCTGTATAGTTAGAGGATTAGACAATGTGATTTCTTTTTCTTTTGTTTTTTTTTTTAATTAAATTCTTTATTAAATTTTTTTGAGTTACATCTTTTCCCCCCGTCTTT